>JAQGBY010002785.1:0-21562 GCA_034698785.1 Mycogona germanica | reverse complement strand
GCTCAGAATTCTGAAGGGGGATTGTAATGTTGAGATCGGGGACTCTGGATGTGCCCAGCTCCTAATAGAAGTAGAAGGGGCCACAATAGAATGGTGAACGAGCTTCAATCTACATCTGCGTCATATTTGAACTCCTATTTCCCTAGAGTGTGTTGACAGTGGAATGGCCTGACAGAACCTCAAATCCAGATCCTTTTAAAATAAATCCATTTCCGTCCCCAACTGGTCTTTTGAACACCACCAGAGGCCCCTCTCTTGGAGGCTGTTTGCGGCTAAAATTTGTAATTGTAATTGTAATCTCGAGTAACTGGAAAAACTAAGAATCCACTTTTTACAGTGAGTTGAACTGAATACCGATTAGGACAACGGTTTGAATTGTCGAATCCTAGCACCAGAGGGCGACGCGTTTGCCAATTCCTGCGTAATGTCGCTCCGCCGGGGAGGAGTGGGGTGCGTCAACGAAACGTCAACACCGCCGCGCGTTATAAATGGCATCTATATCGAAACGGACGAGCAAGTTTTGTGAATTGTCTAGAGAAATGTTGCACATACGCAGCCCACATGACAGCAAAAAAAGATACTCTTCCTGAAGACTGGAAAGAGAGAGACTCTGTCCGCTCGACACTAATGGGATATTTTTAAACCACGATCTATTATGGGCAACGCCGAGCAGCGCCGCACTGCGGATGGTATTCGCAACAGCGGATATTGGATTTCACCCGCTGCACTTCATAAAATATGTAGCAAGGTCTTGTTTCATCTGAGCTGTTCGCCAATGAATAGCATAGAAATAATGTTATTTCCGGTTAATATATTTTGAAGGTTGGGTCTTCTTATAGCGTCATATATTGATTGGTTGAGGAAACTATTGTAGCTTGACAATGGAGCTTAGGAGAAACAGGTTCGATTCCCGGCGTGAGCTCTCGATTATTCGATCCTGGGGTACTGGTGAAAATGTGCTCCTCATGTAGTGCCTAAGCACCAATAGAAACTCCTGTTATGATATTACACTACAGTTAATTTTTAAAAAAATCTTCCAGGTAATTGGGTATCGAAAATACCATTAATGAAACCAAAAATAGTAGAGAATAAATAAACGATTCCTGGGGAACTCCACATTTTATATAGAATTTGTTGCTGTTGGATTTTCCCATTTTTATCAGAAATGTACGATTTTGCAGAATGCTTTCGATGAGACATCAAATATCAAAAAATCGATGAGACAAGGCAAGATATCAAAATGTATGTAAGATATCAGAATCAGTAGAGAAATGTATGTAAGATATCAAAATGGCAAGATATCAAAAACGATCAAAATCCAGTCTATTTAATTTATGTCATAGTAGTCGATGGTTGCATGAGTTTTTTCTTGGATTTTTTTTATTATTCTGTTTACATCATAGAATAAAAAGAGTTAACCCACAAAGTGAGCTATTAATAATATTCGCAAATCCATCCAATCACTCAGTGCCTCGCTATTCTTATATTTTCGTGCGAATAAAGGTTTTGTCGAAAAGTTTTAAAGACAGATCGGTTGATGATCCAAAAGATTTTAGATTCGCGATTGTTTTAGAGGAACAATTGAATACAAAAGATGGCGGTCCAAAAACGATCAAGCCCAATCCGGAGCTCCTTGTGGGTACATATTATAATTGTAATTGTAAAAGGCTAAATTCATGAATGTGGTGGGATTTTCCTCTCATCAATGGCAAAATTCATCTCATTGAAGAAATTATAGAGTGGGTTTAGAAGAGATTTATCGGGGAGAATTGAATACAAATTAAATCCATTAATCATGTGACTAATTAAAAATTTTGATTTTGTATTTTCAGAGTCGTGAACGTTTGAGTCATCAAAATGTCTGACGACGATCGACGAAGGTAGGCCAACCGACCTGTGTGAACCAATTCATTTTAACGTCTTCAATATCGATCGAGATTGGCTCGAATTTAAAACGGATACACTCCTAAATTCGTGAGCTAAAAGAACCTGGACCGTAGAAACTGTTCTCTTAGAGATCCACGAACTCTCAACTACAAAAAACCACTAACAATGACGTCATCTATGGACAACAGTTCCGTAGAATTCCGCCATCTTGTTTATTCCTAATGCGTCTCAAAATTTCAATTATTATCTTCGAGATATTAATACAAATGAACGACACCAATCTCGATCGATATCGAAGTTCAGATTTTTTAAATATTGCAAGATAACATTTGACATTACACACACATTATTTATACAATTAAGAACATTTCACAAACAACAAGAAAATCAAAGACGTCAATTGCCAATGATATCAAGCGTCAATGCCAAAGAAGCCCAAAAAAATACTGTCGAATTCCCTATTGAATAGCCGAACCAATGAAATTCTGAAGAAGTTAGAAACCTCTATACATCACAAGTAATTTATTTCTTTCCTTGAATTCCGTGAATTAGGATGTATCCACATCAAATTGTTTTCCCTGTTATTGACCAACTAAATACATACTCTGTAAGTTGATTGCTCATTTGCAGTGGGGAGTAAATCCGCGTCTCGGCAAAGCCCGCTTTCCCAGATCTGACGCTTATCGGAATTGACATCGTCCGACACTGTCCGAGACATCGGCCCCTTAATTTTACAGAATTTTCTTTAACGACCTAGGCAAAACCTATCGCGTAAAAGGTCGTTGTGCCATTGTGCCTTTGAGACGCTCGTACTGAACGCGAAAGTTTGATTAGTTGCTCACTGGAGGCGCTGTGATATTGTACGAGACCTAGTGTTGCGCCTAGTTAACGAGACCGAAGCGTTTTTGGGTGGACGCCTCGGGGTAGTACGTCACCAAAAACGGCGCGAATCCTCTCATTCGCGCGTACGTGGATTTATCTAGGCCTTTGAGTTCGTTGGTGACCGTTTCTGTAATTGGAGAAAGTATAGTTTCAATGACCGGCTCACACAGTTTGTGACGTCATGGTAGTGGTCCCACCACACATCCCCAATGCTCCCCTCCCAGCCGCGGCCTTCTCTCCTGATGGCGTAGTTCCGGTTGAGAGAAGTCGACGTTGTCAGCTTACACGTCCAAGGTGGGCGTCCCGGCTCGTGAAAAGGAAAATGAGCAGCAGCTGTTCGGGCGCAATTTACAATGTCTATTTTTGAGAAGAAAAAAATTCCAAAACAAGCTCAGCCTGTTTCGCCGGTGTATAGAAGAGATAAGCCTTGTTCGCCGACTTACTTTGCGAAGAAATTGCGGACGCGAGGGTAGCGCACCTGACGGCAAATAACTGCAACTGAACGACGTAAAACTCAAACAAAAATATATCAATTAAATAACTCGGAGTACTATTCCACAAAATAAAAAGAAAATATATTTAAATTGTCAAACGTTTGGGAATCCTAATTGTTTATTTAAAAATCACGTAAATATATTTAAAAGAAACACATATCATTTACATTGATTACACAACAATATAATTAGAAATTCGGGATCTTTTGTGGCAAATGTCACTGGCATCACTGGTAGCACGTGAATGGCGTTCGATTGCTCAGCGCCATTTTGATCAAGTGGAGACGCCATATTGGAATTTTCCATTTTAATGGCAATACTTAAAACTTCAACGACTGATATCTCGAGAAATACGCAAAATCGAGTTCTAAAATAACTTGTACTCGACTGCAAATTTGCGAAACTATCTACAGCTTAAATTGTATTCAAATTTCGTTAAGCCGTTCTTAAGTAAACACCAAGGCGGGCATTTAAAAAAAATTAAAAAAGATGATAAACTTTCAGGATTATAATCCTGAAACAATCTAAGCCATTCGGAAAATATCTTTACGAATCACGGTTTGAATTGCTGGAGTTTTGTTTACTGACGTCACCTTTAATCTTTAATTCCAGTAATTTCCACCAAATCAGGAGCTCTTTTCAGTTAAGGTCTTACTATAACTGAAAACAAGTGCGTTCAAGCAAAATGAAATCTTATACGGAAATGTTTCCAAACTTTTTAATGAGCTTCATTAGCATCCCTGACGCACCGCACCTGCTATCACCTTAATGCTCCCTCCGTAAAGAGAAACCTCCCACGCAATCGTTTCCGGTTCCAGTACACCACCCAATCCTCCCCTAATCTCCATAACCAGGAACGCCCACCCGAAAATCCAGCAGACAAAAAAAGTGAGATGAAGATTAGTCTTAGCGAGCGCTCGCAAAATAGAACAGAAATGATGTAATGCTCTCACAACGTCTGCACGAGACTGTCTCATCCGGATCGAAGTGGTGGTGCGTTCAGTTGTAGATGTTCTCAACAGCCGATTCGACAGGTACATTGATCTACCTCTTGCCGCACCACGTGCTAATCAGAATCAGGGATTTTCTGTTGCTTCAAAATTAGTTAATCTAGCGCACGACAACCCGGGAAGTGCGCATGGAAAAGGACAGGAGACACAGAGATTTTTTTTTAGTACTGATAATCTCGGTGTCCTACTAATCCGGTTATAATCCGGTTGGTTGGTAATCGCGATTACGATTACCGTCAAACTTGGTCCAATGCCTGCGAAATCTGGTGGCCAAACACCAGCCAATTGGTCGATAGATTCAGGCAAAGGTCACCAGATGGCACCGCTAATCAATAAATGAATGACCGTACCACAAAGTTGTATGTGGATTCCGCTTGTTCAACATTCTGAGGTCAATGAGGACTTTGAGGTCAATTGGTTTCCATGTCTGTAACATGTCGGGAAAATATGTAAGATTTTCATAGGCATTAGAAGAATCTAAATCCACATATCGATGCACAAATGAAGCATCTCACTATGTTCTCGATAGATGTTTATTATCCTGATATCTGGACTTCGTCAGGAATCCTTACTTTTAAATTACATTTTTAAGGCACCGTTTGCCTCGTCTCTCGATCGTGGGTTCAATTCCCGGTCGAGAACTCCGGAATTTTTCAGCCCAAATAAATTCCTTCGCACACCTTCCTTCGGAATGGAAAGTACGACGCGTACTTGTATCATATCAGATAAATATTTAAAATCCCTACCTAGGTCCGTATGCTAGTCAAAGTTACCAGGTCGCTTTCATAGAGGTTGAATTCAGATCGAAAACACTGAAATACCCTTAACAAATAGCTTAAAAAAGCAGACATGCGGAATCCATATCCGAATCATACTTGTTTCATATCAGTCATGCTTTCTGGGATTGAAACATCAATCGACTTTTTTATTTACATTCCGGTGTTCCCAACTATAACAAGACACGCGAGTCCATACTTAAGACGAAATTCGGGACGTCGCAGGTACGAAACACACTTGTTTCATATCGGTTTTACAAACTAGAATATAGAGACTTCGCGTTTTTAATGGTAAACAAGTAATCGAATCCGGGGAAGTCGGTAATCGCGATTACCAACGATTACCTCCGCTAGTAATCGGAGTTATCCTACTGAGAGAGTGGAGTGTGGAGAGAAGATGAGAGGATATGGAGAGGGGATAAGAAAGTGGGCGGGGCATCGGGGATGCGCGTTTTTCCTACCGCTGACGACGCGCCCCCGAACCAGCCTAGGCACCACCAATATGGTTTCCCCAAACTAGTGTTCAGTGGGATTGTGTCATCGCCATCGGACGGACTTACCAGTCGTGTGTTCCACTCGCGCAGTTTTTTCTTCCTAGTTGTTGGGATTTGGGGAGGCGAGTTGCAGTTGCTAGTTGTGCAACTTTGAGACAGCAAAAATGGCGGAGGTAAGGTTATTATCATTGTGTGGCCGCAGAATCTGCGAAAAAAGTGCGACATTATTTTTTATTAGTCCAGTTTAACACCCCCACCATCCCTCGACGCGAATCTCACTCCAAAATCTATCAAATATTAATAGAGTGCCATTTCCATTATCCCCCCAACTCCTAAAACCACTAAAATCTTAAAAGGTGTGCGTGGTTTTGTTCTTCTCTAACCGAGTTGTGTTCTATGTTCACGATCGATACCTGTAGTTGGGATTAGTGTAGGGGATGGATCCTTGAAGGAGGATGGACAATCGAAATTTGTCGGTGAAATTACGGGACACACTGTCACTTCGATCAAAAATCGGTGGAAAAAATTGCATTGTTGGCAGCCCTCGAAAGTGAACTAGGAAGAATGTCTTTTTTCTCTCTCGATCTAGAGCAATCTATACGTGTCAAATACATGCCAAGAATTTTAAGCGCATGTCGTAGAAAAAAATGAAGATTGAAAATACAGGTTTCAGTTATATTTTATACTTGAAGTGTCAATTATAGTCCCGCTCACAAATTGGTGATTTACTTAAAAATAAATCTGAAAACGGTTCACTGCTAGTTCAATTTTTATTAAAAAAATTCCTGTTTTCAAATACATCCAATGATAGATCCAGTCATAGATCCATGAAACCTAATCCTGCATTCAAACGCATTGGACAAAGTTTAAAATAATACTAAAGAAAATAATAGACTTTCGTCCTAGTTTAATGAATTTTAACATGGTGAAATCAAACAACCGAAAAAAAAGTAAGTGGATTCGATTGAAGACTGTCTTAAATGAATTTTCAATAAATCATTCCTCAGACCAGATTCCTAAAACTAGAGCGAATGCAGAGTCTACTCTGTATATTAGGAAATAGCTTACGAACAAACATGTACTCTTAACTTATTTTAAAAAAATTCTAAGCGAAAGAACATAGGATCTTATTTAAAAAAATTTAATTACTTAAATCATTAACTCCTATGACGTCATGTATTTGAAGAACAAAATCTAAAATTCGAAACTTTCATTTGTTCCGATTCGTTTGACCCCCAAAATCCCAGCTAATTAATATTCACATCCTCTACAATTAACCTTATTATCACTGGAGTCGATCGACACATTATCCGCACAAGCACAGATAATGTGTAGTGAGGCCAATCAGCGGTGCAACAACCGCAGCCTGCGAAAAAGACAGCAGCAGTATAATGTACATTTAAAGAAATGAACATGGACAGATGACCTTTTGGGCTGAAGAAGGAAATTCCAGGTCACGAATCATAGGTGATGACTTCTCCACGAATAAGGTTCCGAATAAGGAATGACCTAAATAGATGATCGATGAGCTCTAAATTATCTCTTAGCGACCGTAATGGGCAATTTCGCCAAGACTCATTGTTCACCAATCTCCGTCGTCTAACCAATAAGTCATCCGTCATCGATGGAACGGATCCATTTTTTGTTTCATTCTCTTCGCGATCTATTTCTATTTCTACAGTAACGCTCAACTCATCCTTTTGGCGCAGCTTGTTTAGGCAGAAGGTTTAGGACTAACCCAGAAAAAAATGGCGATTTTACCACCCCGATCTGTTGTACTGTACTGTAGAGAGCGCCGCCGTCGCCGTCGTCGCGCTTCCGGAAATGTTAAACTCGATTCCAGCCTATCCCGATGAAGAATCCTAACGTGGTAGACAGAAACGGGGATGGCTCGTACTCTCTCCCGAGTACGTTTTGTAGGATTGATTGCCTGAGCATTCCCCGGGTCTCCATATTTGGTTCTGGCGAGAGCTCGTGTTTGCCACTATATCGGGAAGGAGACGCTGCTGTCGAGTTCCTGGCTCAGCCCCGGCCGACACACACAGATTTATTTAGGACGAGGCTGGGGATGCTGTTATCTCTGCACCTATCCCAGTGGATTGCCAACGATGAGACGAAAATCACTTTGAAACGTTAGGAAAGAACTGGAAAGGTGGCGAAATAAGATTACAGAAATATTTCTGAAATGGCCACAGTTGTAGCATGTCATCGATTACTATATAACTGGAATAACTGTTGGAATGGTTAATGGACAAATGAGTCCAAAAGCACTTCAAATTTACATAATTTCGATATGTAATGATTGATTAGTTGAATTAATTCAATCAGTAACATATTCAAGAGGTGGCATCCAGGTGTGTAAATAAGATTTTTTTAAAAAGGAGTAGCAAAAGTTGTAGGCAACATCAGCTCGTCAAGTTTAGTCTTTGGAAGTCAGCGATTGGTTTTATTGCTGGTTTTATATTTGGGGAATCCGTGCAAATACCTAGACTTCTGATCCACTCAGTCTATATATGTCTATTTTCCTTAACTTAACGTGCAGTTAGTGATTTAGCGGAAAGAATGCTAAACAAGTTCACTAGCAAGCGCCGCCTGGTGGTGAGAGAACGATCACTCCCTCTCTGCAGACGCACTTTATTAAATTGGTCACTAGGTGGCGCTGGCTAAGAGACACGCTTAACGTGCAGCTAGTGCTTTACCGGACCCACATTAAATGTTCGGGTTAATGAATTCAGAAGGTTTTATTGCGCGTTTATACATTAAAAGCAGGTGCTGCAGAACCGGCGGTAACAACCCGATTAATTATTGAAGCGCCCCCTTCCTACTGAGCACCTCTTTAATGAAAGCAAACCCCATTTCTGGAGATTTCAAAATCTCGGAAATGAGAGATATGGTTGAATTAATTCTGCCACGAATATTTGATACAAATTCAATTAAAGTCATGTCGCCAAACCGAATCGAAGCTGAAATACAATCGGGTTGCCTCTCGATCACCAGTAGCTGTCAAAATATTGCACATTTGATTGGTGAACTAGGTCACTTCCAATGTCATTTCGATTCAATATTGACTTGGTGCTAGCTGTCACTTCGACTTTGTGAGCACCAGCGAAGTTTGAACAAAATTGGGCGAAAAGAAACTTATAGAAACGCCCGCCATTCGAGGGATGACAACTTGAGGAAGACCTCAAATAGTTAAGGGAGACCCTCAGCGTAACGAAAAGATCCTTTACAACCTTCTCGATTGGAGCTGGTTCCAAGAATAGTCGTTACAAAATTAGGAGGTCAATCGATATTTACGAACTTGTTAATCACATTTTCTCGTCATCACGGAATTGAAGGGAATTTGACGGCCATCTTTTATTTTGTTGTCGTCAGCGACAAAGTCGGTAATTTGCGTTCACTGTAACATCGTGGTATTGGTGGCCGGGGAAAAATAACTAAAAATAGAAGTGAAAGCAGATCATCTGTATTACCGTACAATGAATCAAAGGAGAGCTTAGATACAGGAAGAACCCTCGACTCCCAAATAGGATTAGTTTTAAAGACGCTATTACATAGAAGATAGAATACATACAGGATATAAAAACGTAATCTTAAAATCCCTCTTTGACTAAACGGAAGACGTTGTACCGTATTGGCGGTTTGCACCGCAGCTGGTGGTGCCGTATCGTGTCCGTACCATTTGTTTGCAATTGTCGCCACCGATGGCGCTTTTCGGGTGACCACTAGTAGTTGAAAATTGACGTGTGGTAATTTGGCTGAAATGGACTGTCATCGAAATTTCAAACCAATTCCGAAAACACTCCGCCATCTGGTGATAATTTGAGGCGCGAATACCGGCCATCCTTGTCAGTTGGAATTTATTTCGTGGTTAGAATCTGAATATGGTTAATCCGTTTTGTGAACCATTGGTTTAGGAAGAAAGGAAGAAGCATTTGTTCTTCGAGCAAAAATGTGCTTTTTACTAATTGAGCTTCCGGTTGAGGTGCTCCTGTCATCTTTTAAGCCGAGCATCGATTATTTCGAAGGATTACGCTCGCGCCATCTAGTGGGATATTTTTGCGTCGACTGCTCGCTCCAGTAGTTGCTTAATGTGTAGTTTCTTTCAATGTCAGGAATTGTTATCGATAAAAAAATTGATGTTGTACAAAAATCATCGAGCCAAGACCAGCTACTAGCGACAGTAAAAAATACCTAGTGTGACGCAATCATAATTTTTCAATCATGAGTCCACAAAATAAGCCTACATTGCGAATCGCTATTAAGACTAGTCTTCACTTAATAACTGAAATAGTAAGGAATTGATTAAATAAGACTTAAAAAGACGATGGCAGATTATAACTTACAAATAAAGTAAGATCAGTTCAAGATGAGTTTGAAATCTCGCAAATATTCAAAATTACGATTCTATAAAATGTGTATCAGATACTGTTTGAATACAAGACCACCATCTTAAGTGTGTACTTAAGGACGGAATCTTCCCTGAGGCCGTTTTCCAAATGAAACAGTTTAATTAATTTTGGCATAGGGACCCAAGACAGTTAATTTAATTTCGTCTTCAGACTTCATTCGCTGTCTACGTCATTCCCCCACCCCACCCTTATATAATTAGTCGGCGACCTAATTGGTTACTTTGGCATTGTCACACGGTTCAAACCACACACACACATACATACACACAACATTGAAGAAAGCTTGGTTAATTGGAATAAAGACGACAAGAAATAAGAATGTCGCGGAATCTTACTTGGGAAGGAGAAAAGTAATCCACCTTAAGTCAATGAAATTCGTTAACTGGATCCCCACGATTCCACAATTCACTTCCAAAAAAAGAACACAATTTATCTAAATTCGTGATCTGACATTTACATTTCTATCAACGACCGAGTTATGACGAAGTATAACAATGGGATTGTCCAATCAGTATAGAAAGTTGGGCGCGTCTCGACATCGAGTGGTTTTCTAATTCTCGTTCAACATCACTCTTCTCGATAACCGGATGCGTCCACGCATCCAATGACACCATACTTAAGTAAATGTTCAATATGAAATTATTGTTTGTTAACCGATCGATACATAATTTTAATAGTTCATGATTTACCACTCTCTACGCCAATCATCGTCAATCAGTACACAGGAAGCACTTTCCGAAAAACAATTTTAAATGAGTGCTCCATCATTCGCTTTAATCGAAAATATTAATTAGTGATGAAACATAAATGTATTGTTCTTCTATCGAGAACAAAAAACTGGCACCAATATTATCTTCACATTTTGATGTGGAAAATTGCGCAAAATTATTTTTCGCAATTTGTTACAAGCTGAACTGATGTGGCGCAGCCGCGATCCTAGCGGCAAGGACTTTTTAAAAATTGGTGTCGATTTGCTAAACAGCTGCGGTTTCCTTTGACTAGGAGTTGACTAATTTAGAAAAATCTATTTTCTTTTTAAAATAAAGTAAATGTTAATCCTTATTATTTCAAATCGCCAATATCACGAAAAACACATATAATATTCGTATTCCAAACCCTTTTTAAGCCATTTGGAATTTAACTAAGCTATTGTATTTTCTGAATTGATGACTGAAATTTGAATTTTTTTTCTTCGAAGTCAGGTTAACTTTCGCTGAGGAATTTGCGCAGCAAGTCACAATACACCCCGAATCGCAATACCCAAAGACAGACGTTTAAACACACACGAACATAGATAGGGGACTATTAATACATATCCAGGCAAAAAAAAAAGAGAACGTCACCGCTCGGGCGTTTATTTTCTAGCGGAATTTTGTTGGTGGCAAAACAGGGATCTGTGACGACACACACAACAAAAGTAGGCAGCGTACACAGTCTATTTCCGTAAGTAATGCCGTGATAAGCACGCTAGCTCTATATTTGGGAGCGGGCGAGCGAGAGCTCCGCTTCCGAAGAAACTGCCGCCAGGGGGACACACTGAACACCACACACACACCCACACACGAACTCGTATATATGTTTTTCCTCACGCGAAAATATGAATTGCGTAGATTGATATCAGTTTGTTCGCTGATCGGACGTTCTATCCATCGAATTCGTTGAACATTAGTGATGGCGACGATGTGGGACGGAAGCTGATGGTTGGAACTTCCGTTTCGTACGCGCCAAGAGGGAATTTCAAATAGGAACGTATCGGGCAAAACAAAAATCGATTTTAATATGTCGATCTAATTTTTTTATCCCTATAAAGTGAGGACGAGGAGAGCGAAGAAGAGTATGAGGTAATTTGGTCACCCTGGTGTACAATTATTAACCACTCGGACGGGAATGGGGGAACGCAATCTGGTAACACTACTGATAATCCATCGAGGAGCTTCGTTGTAAATATTAATAACATTTTTGCATCGTGCCTCTTTCCCTGATTACAATCTCACAATTACAGTACATGTACATACACTGCAAACTGATATATCTTGATACTAAGCTCGAGATTACTCAATTTTTTAATACATTTTACATAGTACATTAGTAAATTTAGTAATTCCATAACTTATATTTTTTAATTTTTATAAATGATTAAACTTGTGAAGTGATGTGAGATGCTTTTAACTTTGTAAATCCACAAATATGATGTAATTGGTGGCAGATATTAAGATATTCCGTTTTGCAGTGAAACCCAACAGACACTAATGGTTGTCTCTCTCTCTCATTATTCTCGTATTACTGGTGGCAATTTAAAAAACAGCATGACAACATTACGTGTATTCCCTCGGCTGCCCCTTGCTGCACCCGATTGCGAGTTTCCCGAAACCCGGAAACTTCCCCGCAAAACGTTGCGTGCGGACCGCAGGAGGGCGCTTCCGTTCTTCGCCGTCGATCGAGCGGCGAGTTCGCATTTGAAAACGCCCCCCAGTGCATTAATTAATAAGCCCACGACCCGAGGGACATGTTGTACAGAGGGCACTGCATTAATGGTTCATAATTAAAAATAGAGCCCAAAACAAATGGTCTGGTAGCGCCCCCTATACCCATGGCAATTCCCTGCTGCGTTCGGGCTCTATTTGCATTAACAACATACGTCAATTTACCTTAATTTAAATATTATCTAACACGTAACAATATTTGTGACGTCATATATTGCACAGAAGCACTAAGATATTTATTTTCTAATACACTATCACGAAGCACGATGGTAATTAAACGGAGCATACATGTATGTGAAATCTCTTAACATTATCGACTCGACATCTTTCAATAAAAATAGCATAGGAAGAATGGATAAGAGTTGTACAGTACATCATCACCTGAAAGTCAGACAAAGGTTATTGTAACATTCCATTACATTGTCAGTTTTACAAAATCACATTGATTTGATGGTCACATGTCAGCGATCAAACTGAACTATGGACGATTACGATTTGAAAGATGCCAATAAATATGCTAAATAAATTTAACTTTAAAGTTATTCTTTTGAATGTGATTACAATATATAGGGTTTGTGGTCAGAAAACCAAAACTATGCAACATGTCGGACACCGACCATTTAACTTAAATAATTAAATTAATAAATTGATGGTTGTGTATGTGACGTCAGATGCCTTGCATATTTCTGGTTTCCCGATACAGCCAATCGCGATCAAGTGATGTAGAGGTCAAAGGTCAAATATGCATGAACATGAACCCCCTCCTTTAATTAATAGCAGTGACGAGGAGGAAGAGGAGGAGGAAGAGGAAGATGAACCAGTCAAGGTACAAGAGAAAAATAAAGCTTCGAGAAATAAATCCAAAATGACAACAAGATTCCAGTTAAAAGATAACTTTAAGATAAATCTTCATTTAACTTATTTGCTCTCTGCTTAAAAAAGCAATATTTAAAAAATAATTGAGTCGAGAGAAATATTTTTCTATTCGAATTTAATAGTCACAGGCCGCCAAGTATGCTATAATTTATGGAACTATTCACTATTAAATAGAATATATTAATATCTTAAGAAACATTTTTATTTGTAAATATATTTTGGATTAATCGTATCGATAAGTCATTGACCTCTAACCTCGTCCATTGGTATTGCAGCCGGTCGCTGCTCCTCCCAAGAAGGCAGAGGCAAGTTTCTCCACCGTGTGTCCAAAATGTGACGCGCGCACACCGACATGTGTGACGTCATCACTAGTCAAGATTGTCCGTCCTTCTACTTCTAGACGCCAGAGACTGAATAGCCTAGGCATAGTTCATCCGCAAAACAGAATTAGTTTTAAAGACCAGCATCTTGAACTGTGTGTAGTTCTTCCCTCCAACGAGCGAACCCGATCGATTTAGAATTTCGGCACTCTTCTGTCTATCCACCAATCCTTAACCTCTATTTTTAATATATATATTATATAATTGTAGCATGATTTATAAATTTCACCAATTCTCAAAGGAAAAAAAGATGTGCATGGAAATTGCATGAAATCAGATCTTGTAAACACTGAAACGCATGTAAACAGTTATGTTTCGTTTACTGAATTCCTGTGACGTCGAAAAGGTCCAAAAATATGTCGTCATTCCTGTTTCATCGTCGCGTATCCAGCAATTATGTGGTTGGTCCATTTATTGGTTGGCAGGACTAAATAGTTGAACGCGCCCCAACACAAAAACTGTTCGCCATTTCTTTTTTTAATAAAAATATTATTATCACATATTATTTTTTTTTAAATACCAATCTGAAATCATCATCATGAGAAATTTATTTGAATTCATGAATTGATTATTGACTTTACACCAACAAATTTCCCGTAAAAGCATTGCTGGATTGAATCCACGACGACGAATCAAGGAACTTCAAA
The DNA here is from genome assembly GCA_034698785.1 of Mycogona germanica. Classification (NCBI taxonomy): domain Eukaryota; kingdom Metazoa; phylum Arthropoda; class Diplopoda; order Chordeumatida; family Chordeumatidae; genus Mycogona; species Mycogona germanica. Next base: position 7,221 of record JAQGBY010002785.1, on the reverse strand, counting down.
CTCTGGGCGCCATTTGGTGGCGCCATCTAGCGGCTCCACGTCATAAAATCGTAACATTTTCACGATTTTCCGCCAGAAGGCGCCACCAACGCCAAAGTGATCTTTCATATCTAACCTATTTCTTCGTTTATTCCTTTTTGCAGACCGAAGCTGAAAAACAGAAGCGAGAGGCGGTGGAGGCACGTAAGCGTGTGGAGGAAGTATGTGACGTTTTTTCCCAAATCCTTTACTAACTTGCCTTTAGGGGGAGTGGCAAAGAATCCGCCATTGTTGCCAACCTTATCGCTACATTGGCGATCAAAGTTTCACTCAAGACAAGACACTTTTTTGAGACGTTTGTTTGAAAACGAAATTATCATGTTTTTCTCCTTTTCTTAAAAATAAATTTGATTCTTGGAAATGTAAATGGCCATCTCCACAAAATATTTTTTTAAAAAAGCCTTGCCGAAAATTATTTTTCAAAATAACATTCAATAAATATATTTATTTTAATACATTCTTTAAAAATAATACGTTTCTAAATATAATTGATAGCTGTAGGGCAACCCCTTTGCAAAAATGCAAGAAAATCAATTCTGTCTTCCTACATTGCCATAAATAAATGTACGAGCAAGTCTTGTCTTGTACAGGAACAGTTAAGTCTCGTCTTGAGTGAAACCCTCCCTGGGACCCTGAAATAAGATGAGAGAATGCGAACACTTAAAAACCAAAGTGTCGAACATAAAAACAAATTTCTTGTTTAATGTGTATCGATTAAAATCAAAATTGATCGAATGTTTTCATAGAACTAGTGTGCAAAAATATATTTAAGAAAATTGGGCGCAAAAATATCAAAGATTAACTATTTCAGCGACAAAGACCTAATCATCCTAACAGTTGCTAAATTGGATAGCGCCGGTGTCTTACAATTTGCCTCTTTACGGGGGGAGCTTTTACGTTGCTAGCGTTACAGGTCCACCGCATCAGGTTGTAAAGAAAAATCGTAAAACTAGTGCAATTTATTAAATATTATTGTTTTAATTAATTAATTTAATTAAAAGATTTATTGCTCTTACAATTTTGAACGTAGAAAACGTACATAAACGATTTTTTTAATGTAGCAACCCTTTAAAAATGTGTACTGTAAACTGTAGCAGCGATTGCGTAAACAAAATGGCGGCTTCTTACCACAACCTCGACACCAGTGTTGCCAGGTACTTTGTCTGTCGTTTTGGGTCATCTCATCTCATGTGTCTGAGCATGGATAAGTCTCTCAGAACGACGTATTGTTGTGGGTAGTGCCCTCTATTGTCAATCTCCCGAGATCATTTAGTATTTTTTGTTTCGTTTTGTTTGGTTCTTTGTGTTTTTTTATTATTATTATTTATTATTATTACTATTATTTATTATTATTACTATTATTTATTATTATTTTCAAGCATTGCGATTAAATTAGAAAATTATAAAATTAATCAGCACCAACACTTTTTTTATTTTTTAAATTGAAGATTAACATTTAACTAATTACAATTCGAGGAAGGATTAAAATGCATTGGAAACTGTCTACAAATATTGAAGTCAATCTATTTCATTTACAACAGTTCAATCCGTTTCGATCAAACTGAAACTTCTCACTTTACGAGAAATCAAAATTTATGTTATTGGATGTAATTTTGCGAAATCACAAAACTTATTCGATGCGAATGAATAAAATTCGTCGTGAAATCTTAATCATGCTTCGGCCATTAAACATTCAGCGGATTGTCATAATCTACATTGGATGCAGTAACTACTTGTAAGGAAACGTCGCCAGTACAACGGTATTGTGACCACCAAAAAAGTTCATTGTCTCAATGGAAGTTTTCCTTTGTAATTGTCCACCGACTAACAATCGATTCTGTTACTCCTTTGTTTCATCTATTGTGATTGTGCATTCCGTTTTATCGTTTTATTTGTTTCGTTCTCTTAGTTTTTACTTTTTCGTTTTATTATTATTTTCTCACGTTTATCGATATAAGGTCATATGCAAGGAGTGATTATATTGTATAGCGTCTACCACATTCTTTTTTTTCTTAGTTTTCATTTTTACGCATTACACGCATTTTTTATTTTCGCAATTTTATTTTCGAAGCTTTTTTATTTTTTTTTCACTATTATTTTCGAATATTAACTAATAATGAACAATCTAATACCGCCGACGACACAATATATTATGACCTGTCTTTTCAATCAGAATTAAATACTAGCGGTTAAACCCTTCTTTAGAGGGTGCTGCCCTCTAGTGGCGGGCGATCACAACCGAACACTTCCGTTTCTCACAAGCTGTGTTTTGTTATATAGGATTTGCCAATTTTGGGATATTGAAGTTTATGATCACCGAAATTTCTTATTTATAAATTAAAGATGTTTCATCACGAAAGATTGAAAGTCTTTAATGATGTCAGATCATATACTTTATATTTTATTTTTAAGATATCCCATGATCGTTATAAAAAAAACTGTGCACCATTAAATTAAAAATAATTTTTTTAAAGAAAAAAGTTGTATTATGAAAATAATCAATTTCCAAAAGAGTTTGAATAAGACAGTTATTAGTCATATATGCTGTGCTCACACATAACAACATACGCATAACAAAACATAACGTGTTTTTTCGCTTATTTTTATAACAGTATTTTTTCATTTTAAGACTACTTTTTATTTTTATTATTTTTTTTTTTCATTTTTGAGATATATTATTCGGCACTACCCAACGATAAATGATATATTATTTTTTTAAACTATCCGATTTATTCGAATTTGACATTTTGAATTGGACAAATGTAATATTCGTACAGTACTTTTATCCACATGTACATGTACAAGTATACAATTTTTAATAGTGTATACACATTTAAACATACACAGTACATGTATCGTTACAGTCGTGAGCTACGGGTAGGTAATTGTTGACAAATGTTGACTTGTCTGGAAAGTATGCAGTGTTGTTGATCGCATTTGTTGGGGCCCACTAACAGGAGGAGCGCCGCAAGAAGGAAGAGAAGGACCGCAAAAAGGCTGAAGTGAGGAAGCGTCTGGAGGAGGCCTCCAAGGCCAAGAAGGCCAAGAAGGGCTTCATGACCCCAGAGCGTAAGAAGAAGCTTAGGGTAAGTAAAACAATTAAACACGTCTTTAAACTTAAAAGTACATTTTGTACTAGGAGACTTTAGAAAACACCTTAGTAATGTACCATCAAGTTGTCATTAGACATTATTATTAAAATTCCAGAACGATGCAAATTTTGTTGACGGCAGTACGCGCGGGTGTGTGAGGGTTTAGTGGGTTTTCGGGGCAAAAAATGGCAGTATTTCAATTTTTTTTCTCCCCTCGATTGGCGTTTCCAGTTACTTCTCAGAAAGAAAGCCGCTGATGAGCTGAAAAAGGAGCAGGAACGCAAGGCCGCCGAGAGGCGTAAGATCATCACCGAACGATGCGGAACCGCCAAGAGCCTGGATGGCGCCAACGAAGGTGAGAAACGGGGACGACCTTGCTGTGACCCCCAAAAAATAATTCAATGAAACTATCATATATATATATATATGTCATTTCGGGTCCCAACAGCCGTCGAGCAACCCATTCATTCCGAAGATTCGATTATCGATTTTTCCTATTTTTTATAGATGAGGCTAGTGGTCTCTTTCTACTTCTGAAAACAAATTTGAATCAATATCCTCCTGAGATCCTCGTTGAGAATTGAACAAACTCTGGTCGAACACGTGTAATTTTTTGGGAATTTTTCTATGATTTTAAGAACTGTTAATTTAAATTAAATCTTCAGAACAAATGTCCGTGGAAAGCGAACTAATGAGGATATTTAGGGTTATTGGTATAGGTCAAAGAGAAATACTTTTTTCCTCCCTAATTATGAAATTTCAGTGAATTTATGAGATTAAACCGAATCTATCGTTTAACAAAGTAATACCACCCCAGATGGAATTCGAACCATGAGCAAATATATCCGAGACTCCAGATTCCAAGATGCCTTAATGAAAATTATTTAAGTTGTAATTACTTTGATAGTTCATTTGCTATTGATTTGTAACTGTTTATTTCTACTCTGTGAAGGAGAAATCTCCATTTGTCATTTGCATCATTCATAAACCATCATCATCATTGCGCTGTTATAATTAAAAATGACCTTTATTGGTTTCGGTTTGTTCGTGCTTAAAACAAAAAGTCAACAGCTACTTATAGCTGAAGTGTTTATTTAAGTGATGTTACAGTAGTTTAATTTCGAATAGAAAAAGCAACATGAAATATCAAATTCGTGTATTTCGTTTCAACCCTTTGTCGGGTTGAAACCCAATTTACGTCATAGCCGGTGCGCACTGTTGTTCAAAAACGTCATATCCGGTTTGCACTTTTATTCATAATCGCCATATCCGATGTGCTCTTTTTGTTCAAAATCTCCATATCCGGTGAGCACTTTTGTTCATAATCGCCATATCCGGTGTGCTCTTTTGTTCAAACACGTCATATCCGGTGAGCACTTTTGTTCAAAAGTTCCATATCCGGTGAGCACTTTTGTTCAATATCTCCATATCTGGTGAGCACTTTTGTTCAAAATCGTCATATCCGGTGAGCACTTTTGTTCAAAATCTCCATATCCGGTGAGCACTTTTGTTCAAAATCTCCATATCCAGTGAGCACTTTTGTTGAAGCACGAACAAACCAACGACAGTAAATAGGATAACCGCGTTGAAAATATCTCCACAAACGTCACCAAAGTCCATCTCCCCTTCCACCGGAAATAACGTTGATATTCTTCAAGGCGTCTGACCTCCGGCACTGGAATGTCGGATTCGTTTAAAATATATACATAAATATGCAACCCAATCACCATCCATTTTAGCCACCCTGCAAGCCGTGCTCAAAGAGTATCACGCTCGCATTGGTAAACTGGAAGACGTGAAATACGACCTAGAAGGCGGAGTAAGACAAAAAGACTACGAGGTCAGCCATTTTTTTTCACGCACCACCTGCCAATGCTTCTCGTTGTCAAAGAGCTTGCGCATACAAATTATTTCCCCCCCATCGTTGTCGCTTACTTTTTTTTTGTACTCGTATAACCAAATTTAAATATTTTTTTCTTTTTTGCAAACGTTCCCGTCTTCGTATTTTCGTCGACGCTTTTTTTCTTCTTTACAAAATCCCCGCTCGCCATCTTTGCTTCGTCAACGAATTTCCGCGCTATTTTTGTAACGCTTACGTTCCTAGAATATCGCTTTTACTTTATATATTTTTTGTCCCGTCTTTACGTTTTTCGAGCTACGTATTTATTTATTTTTGCTTATTCTTCTTTATTTTATTTATTTTTTCGTCTCTTTTGCTTTTACGCTTCGTCTATTCACATTGATAACTTTGCTAACCACGATACTAAATATTTCTCATATTCGTTCAGATTCGTGTATCAATAATAATCTATAACAAAATTCCCCACAATACCTACTTTATTCATCAATTTTTTTTTTAATATTTATTAACCGAGACTCTGAGATCAGAATAGAACGCGATTTTTTGCCTCATCAACGCGAACTCTTCAGTGAAATTAGGTCACTTCCAGCAGATTCGCCAATCGCCGGGCTCTTATTGGTTGACCCGCCTCTTCACATATGACGTCATACACACTTACACATTTTCTCGCCCAATTGTATTTTTAAGCTATCAGAATCGATGTGTGTGCGTCTCTCTCTCGCTCTCAATCAATCAATAATGACCCCTTCCCCACCACCACCCCCTCGCTCATCCCCCCTCACTGTGACTTCACCACATTGCACCTGTTGACGTCATACACACGTACGATTTCCGGTTTTTTTTCTTCTTCCATACATATCCACACATGGAAGCATCATTCCCCCTCCAATTCCATACACGACGTCTCCGGGTGTAGCAGAACTTCTTTAGAAGGAGCGTTTTTGCGAGATAGGTCGCGCGTGTAAATTTAGACCTTCCCCCGGAAGTAGGCCACGCATTGCCGAGCGCATGAGAAACGGAAGCACGATGACAATAGCCGTTCACGGTCTGGTTCGTCTGCTGCATTCCAAATATCGAATCGTTCGACTCGTGGACTAGGTCTGCGTTTTGTGCCAACGGCTATATTTGTCTCATGAATGGTCGATTAACTTAGGCCATCCCGGGCTGAATTTCTGAGCGCGCCCAGACCAGACTGGAGACCAGAGTAGTGTTTCCCGACGAATCTTCGGCGCAAAAAAAAATCTTCGCCGACCTCTGATTGGCTGATTTGGTGACGTTTCGTAACTTCGAAAGCGAAACGTCACCAAATCAACCAATCACAGGGCGCCGAAGATTCGTCGGGAAACCCAGGCGTACTTTTTGGCGGCCATCTTGAATCTTGCTGCTTGAATCTTGAATATGAGATCTTGAATCTTGCTACCGTCATTTTGGATTTGGATTTTTGAATCTCCAAGTAAATGCAATTTTGTTGCACAACCACTCACAATTTTCGGTTATGACGATGCTCGAAGAATGTAAAATATGTTAAGACACTAAAATTTCAAATTCATTTTCATTTTCCCGCCATATCATTGAAATTTAAATTTCGATACAAAAATGGCAGGTTTTACTATTTATTACAAAATTAAAAAATGAACCAGCTAGACTAATCAGAGTAACATGTTACGACCTGTAAACATCTCAGCAAAATCGCTCATCTTCTTTGGTACCCTGAGATCATCCTGACTACCGTTTGCGCATAGTACAGTGGCCTAGGTAAATAGCTTGAGAATTTCAATACCAGTAGTGTACTATGTTTATGTTCTCTCATTTTTGCCCGTTGGAATTCAAATTGTTGACGTTTCAAATCCTAATTAAAAGTCATAAATGGTCAATTTTCATGAGGAATTAAAACCAAAATTCCGTGCACTCCAAAATTATCAGTAAACAAAAGAAAATTAATACCAAAAAATAAAGAATGTAACAGAAATATATATTTTGACATGTGTATACTACAATAAATACAACATTACTCCAGAATATTCTCAGGTCTTCAGTGATCAAACCAGTACACTGTAAAAAGTAGTGACTTGAATTTTGAGATCACAATTCTGCTTTAACCTGGCATCACGTTTCCAAATCTCAATATCGAATTATAAAAATGACGTCACTAATCGTGGCCCAGTTGGTTTAGTGACTGACTGTGGTTTCGGCGGTCCCGGGTTCGATTCCCGGCGCGGGCTCTCGAAA
>JAQGBY010002784.1:0-21563 GCA_034698785.1 Mycogona germanica | reverse complement strand
TTTTTATGCGATTTCATTGAGCCGTTCTGAAATTTTGCTCTGCACACCAAAATCCAATTCTTAGTTTTATAATATAGAATTAAAACATTCCATTTTACTTACGAATTTTTTAAGGACGCACATGTTACAGAAATATGAGGTCATTATAAAATTCCTTGTATGAAGAGACAAACTTTCCAGAAAATTGTTTTTTGGGTGTCCTTTCAATTCGCTATTTGCAACGTTCTTTGTCGGCGCACCGTAATGACAGTACATGTATAATAGGCAACATGGTTAAAGTAGCGGTACTAATTTGCTAGGAACAAGCTAGTGATGCGTTGCAAAAATGTTTTTGTGAACGGCCACACGGAGTTTACATTACATACTACGGTATAGCAGGAAAAAAGCAATGGCGCGCGGCTGTTGCACAAAAATCGGAAAGTTGCTCACCCGCTTGCTCGTTCGATCTTTCACAGATGCCCCGGGTTTTCGTCCGCACTATTTCATTGAACTTCGCCCACAACCGTACATTTTTTCTTTCTCTTCGAACGTTTCTAAACACATTATATATACTTGCTTTTTTACTCGAACGAATGGTTTGCCGGAGTGTCGTCGCTGTTGGATTTTACGCGTTTTTTAAAACAGATAACATCATATATAATCTGAACAGCGGGAATCCTGTCATTAATTATATTTCTAAGGTGAGTCACAAATAAATCATGTTATTTTTTGTTTAGAAACCCTCCGCGATACGAGACCAGAACCAAATGATATCCATAAGAAATTGTTAAGTTATAAATTAAGAAAAATTAAAAATTGTGAAAAGGTAATGATATTTAAGTCAGCATAATGTCAGACGGTACCACAAAAACTATTTAAATGCTTCCTGTTGATTCCTAGTCAATCCATTTAACACTTCCGTCAGCAATAAACGCCTTTTACCAGCACAGACGAGGTCTACAGGTCTAAAAATATACTTTTAAAATGCGTCACCGAGTGGAAAGTCGCCAATATGTTTTTAAATAATAAAAAACGGTTCGAAATGAGACAACAGTAACTGTATATTTTAGGGGTGCCATTTCATATTGATCTAGGTTTTATCCTGATTTGTTTAATCGTAGCGATATATGGTGAAAAATTTCGTAAGCGGTGTGAAAAAGCTACAACTAAATGTGGCAAATAGGACCTGTGCTAAAACAGTTAACTATTATTCAATAGTTCTATGAACTCCTTGTTCTCTCATGATAAGCCGCCACTCTTCACGTAAATTTATAATACTTTTTATTTTTTTATTTTTTTAATTCACTGAAGTGACGGGTCACAACAGGAAGATTCTGAACCCCTCTCAGAGCTTAGGCCCTATGTGAGGGGCACTTCGTAGAAAGTCGATTGCAACCCTTAGCAATTCTACAGCAACTGGTATTATTGTGTTGGCGTGTTGATTGTTGCTGTGTTGACAATGAGTCTGGCTGGTATCTAATGATTCGCGCACTTCAATACTCTTTCTATCTTTGTGGTTCGGCAATCGATTAAATTGATTTTTTTCAAACATGCATATTTTGTAAGCGCATTTGTAAGAAGCCTTTGCAGAGTACAATATATCACTTGTTCGAGCGCTAAACCTTAATCAATTTGCAATTTCCATTTATGTTCCAACGGAATGTCTGTTGGCGCAATATTTTTCGATACAAATTGACGACACATTCTCCATAAATTACGTTATTATTAATTTTCAGAATTGCAATTAAACCCAGATTATGGTCAAAGACCCTTTTCTTCTTATAATGATTTTACTTATTTGATTTTGTACAAAATAGGTCTGTGAGCAAAAAGAACTGTTCCCAAGGTTTTAAAAAATGCAATACGTAAAAGCACTCAATGTGTTGAGCATATGAAATATGTAACTCTCGTATAAAAATATAATTTTTATTCATTTGCGGTGTTCCATCGTCAATTTCACCTGTACTCTTAGATTGAATGCACGCATCGGGAATCGAATTCGGGACCGTCAGAACTCCATCCACCTAGGGCGTGCAATAAATAATCCATCCAGAGGTCAATGAACGCCTTACCGACGTTTTTATTTAATTGACAGTCTGTAACCGTTGTTGAACAATCAAATGCCTTAAAAAAAGTAATGCACGGTGTAAGAGTACCATTAAAATGTTGCTCCAATTATTCCCTTCTCAAAGACTCGTATGTGGCCTATATAATTAAGCAAACATTTAGGTGCCGTAAAAAACATGTTTCAATATTGAAAAGAACAAAAAATACTGTATGTATGTGAAGTCATAAAGATGACAAGAAATGACTGCATATGTGCATTCGCGCAACCATTTCTTCTATAAAAAAAAACTACATCCGTCTATTCAGACCATCCTCTATTTCCGTAGAAAACATTAGCGCAGAAAAACATATCAAAGATAAACTTTTTAAGTTTATGACGTCGCCCCCATTTATTGAGTTTGTCTTGCTAATGAACCCCAGCTAATTAGGCGGACCCTTTAGACACGACATTTGAGAAAAGAGACGCCGTAAAACATTAACAGCTCTATTACTTTAAATTACATCACGATTTTCGATCTCTCGTTTTGTTCGACTGTATTCGTAAACCACACGCTGGCCGATTGATTGATGATCGCTCGAACTGCGGCTCAAACTAATATAACCATTAGTGGACAGCCGTTCAATTTTGTGTGTGTGTGTGATAAGCGCAAGGTGGGCCATTTTAATGGCGACATCATCCTTTTAGGATTTTCTATGGTGTTTGACTCGACCACGCTAAGGGGGTGTCCGGCTGCCATATCCTTAGTTTCTGTTCACATTTTCCGAGCAACTTCTAAGAAAATCTGTTTCCCGTAGTGAGGATTGCTGAAATCCTTATTTTGGACATCACCTATTATATGTGGATCATTAACTGATTATCTTCTGCATCGATAATATCGAGCGACTCGATTATGTAGATTTTTTGATCGATTCGGCGATTTTTGGTAATATCGAGATTCTAAATGCTAGATACCATGATAAATGGGCAGTGCCAATTATAGCGAAATGCAACTGTATTCTACTTTTCAATATGTTCTAAAATCTCATTGACTGGCCACGCACAGTCGCAGACTCCGCCGTCGTAATCCGCCAAAAAAATAGTTCCAATTATTTGTAAAATAAATGCAGTAGAATCGTAAGTTTCATGGATCGTGACTGAGTTTAGCGAGGTCAGTGAATGTCATTTTTGCAAATATCAATCCAATTGTATTTCACTGAAACTGCTGAATTATCATGCATTTATTTTTCATGGGCGCAATCATCTTGGCTTTTCAGATTCTCATTCTCAGAAACAGTTAATGGGCAGGTTAATCCCTGGCGGCCTTTAATCAGAAAGATTCATCAGTAAAAGACGCGTTGAAAATGCATTTTTCCCTCAAAACCATCGAATGAGCGGAAGTGGGGATTGTGCGCATGCGCAGGTGACGTAATCGGGGAATGAGAATCAGAATTGAATCTCGAAAATGTGATCCCGGGTTCCTTCTAAGAATTATCTTGGCCGATAAACAGCTGGAGTTTTCGGATAACAGAAAAACAAGCATCTGCTGATGCACAGTTATTTCTGGTGACAGCACAGAAGACCTATACTTAGCCAGCCTGCATTTTCACAAACAATGTTTGTCGTCTTTTACTTGTCCTCCTGTGGTAGAAATGGAATTTTTTTAATTCACTGAATCACACAACAGAAGTTTCTGTACCCCTCTTGGTGCTTAGACACTATGTGAGGGGCACATTTTCACCAGCACCCCGGGATCAAAATTATCGAGAGCCCGCGTTGGGAATCGAACCCGGGGACCGCCGAGGCGCAGGCAATCGAATTACCGACCGGGCTACGACGAGTCGTACAATTTTCTATTCAATAATTGTCTAACTGCAATTCGAGTATTTAGTTGGTCGATATTCAAATGTCAACGGTGGGCAATTATTGTAAGTCACTACCTTAAAATGTTTATATAGGTGGTTCATAGTTAAATATGCTAAAGTAAAAGTTTTGGAGCACGTAGACAAAATTAAATCGATCAAATATGTTTCGAGACTACATCGATACTCACCCTTTGTCGGATTATGTAATGGAGAAAACCATCCTAATGCGAATGCACTTTAATATAGTACTTCAAACATGGATTGTTGTCTATATATAGGTCAACACTTGAAGCGGGAGCTTAATTTCATAGCCGAATGCACTTAACCTTGTGTCACGCGGGGATTTGTCGGTGCACTTTAGGCTGTTAATTGAAAGGTCTAGGGTGTTTGTAAATACTATTATTTCACAGAAGTGACCCATGCATTCATTCATTAGGGTCGTGTAACCGATTACGCAGTTCTATATGAACGGCTTAATACATTCGCTCATGTTAGAGCCATTGGATATCGTTAATTCGAATAATATATTTTATAAGTTACTGTGTAATTAATGTGTTTGCCGGTTTCAGTTAGTATGCCTCCAAGTCCCGCAATTAAACAACATACAAAAAAATTGTTAATTGGATTGAGCTGTGGGCTTGTCTGTACAGTTGACGTCACCTTAACACTTTTTGCTGATTACTTTGCGCGTGTTGTAAATGTTTTCAACATGGCATGAAGTCTTCTCCACTACAACGAAATCCGAAGTCAACGTCAACATTGATTAAATTGTAGCCATCAGCGATTCACCGTTCATTTGACGTATCAATCATATGATGCTGATTTAAACAGGTTTTCATTAAGAAAAAAATTTGATCGATTTTGGCTAATTTATTAGGCCACAAGTTTTTTATATTCCTTAGGCGAAGATTAAATAGTTATCGTTATTATTTCGACTGAGCTATTGCGATTTCAATGAACATTTAGTACTTTATTAGTCAGATATTTCGGAAAACAAATGTTATAGTCTTGATTGGCATATGTGATTTATTATAATTTTTTAATATTGAAAACATTACTCTGGTAAATAGAAATGTGTGTAGTTGTAATTGTAATCTGGTGTACTTTGTTTTCACGTGATATCGACAGCATCATTCATTTGATGTGGAGACGCCATATTTTATTTTCCAGGCGAATGGTAGATTTGTAAGAATTTGTTAACGGGTGTTAAATATTATGAAATACTGAGAATCGAGATCTGAAATTTCGTTGATAGACAACTAATGTGAGGAACTATATCCAGGTAAAATTTCATTAAATTACGTCGAGCCATTTGTAAGTTAAGTAAGTTTGTAAGTAAGTCCCGACAGAAACTTTTGAGGCCCTGTTTTTATAATATAAGATTTCCTTTTTGATGGTTTATGAGGAATCAAGGTTTGGAGGATATTTTGAGCCTGCGGGGTTAAATAATGATTTTTTACCGCTTGTCCAGCTTTACATTGCAAAGGGAAAATAAGCCCTGGAATTTTACAAAAATGCATTTTTTTATGCTTCCTTATAATAACGGAATTTCACGGTTTGAAAGAGCGTGGGTTCAGAGAAGGGGCCCATGATATGAACTTGGCCAACAGTGATGGGTGGTTCTATCGAGGTTACGTCCTAACGGTCGGCTACGGTGGTAAGGGAGATAATCTACTTGCCCCGAGGCATATTGAAGTAAAGAATACCGACCTTAGCCTATGAGGATTATTTAGGCCACCCTCCTTACGAACGTTCAAGATCAGGAAGTGTACACTTCCCAATCAAATTAAAAACCACCGTATATGTATGGGTGCCGCTTTTAACCTGTCAGTTAAAATGGTCAAATGCTTCATAATATTTAACTTTTTACGGTTGAAGCATAATCATTAAAAACATGTGTCTCTTGCTCGGGGCATACATGATTAATTGGACTTCCGCAAAGACAGTCAAGTGAATCGAAAAATGGAAAAACATATTAGTATTCAAAAGTTTTTATGCAACTGTACACCTGCTACCAGATTTTGCATTACCTTGTGCCCTCAGTAGTGCAAATGTTGGCCTTTACATGTAAAAATTGTCATCATAAATTAGCAAATCTTGAATAGATTCCTTTGAAATTTGACATTTGTTCGAAAACGCAGCGCATAAGTAATAAATCGCTGAGTGAACGTTTCCTTTCTTGATCCCATTTGTGCTAACAACACTGCACCTGTATGAAACATTTCGTCTGTAATGAACAAAAACTTGGTGTGGGGGCTAAATTATGGTTCCCTTCATCTTCCCGTATGAAATTGCATTACTCTTAAGTTCATGTGTACTGCACACTGCAAATACACGTAAGACTGCCTCGAAAATATGCTACCTCCAGTACATGACATGAGGCTAATTAATTTCATTAGTGCCTTTAATTACTCGAGACATGGTTATGTTCAATGCCCCCGCGTGCATGCAGCACGTACATGTACTAGCAAAAAAAATCAACAAAAGATCCATGTCCTTGGCCGTGCGAGCTTTTAATTGTGTTGCATTTCGTTAAAGAATGCGGCCCACCATAGTCTAATGAAAGAAAAATTTGGAATAATGTTTTTGTTTTTGGCCATAAAGTCTCGGAAGAATAATGTCGCGACGAACAGCTTAAAAAATAGAAATTTGTCAAATTCTTTTGGTTTCGCCGTCCTCGACTTAACGCTTGGCCTGTCGGCTACTCTAGCTCCTAAGAGCTATTCAGAAGTACACTCTGTATAATTGGAGAAATAAGTCGTGAATTGTTACTTACGTATTGGGTGACTGACTTCGCATTCCAATCTCGTGCTGCAGTCTGGGCCGTAATTACAATTTTTTTTCTTTAAATTATTATTTGTTTTTCCTTTTAAGCTTTAACTTATCGGGAGTCACTGCTCGGGGGACACGTTATTATTATTTTTAATTGCCCACCTGGTACATAAAAATGATAAATTGTGTCAATGTATATGCCAGTATTTCTGTATAACTGATGGCACAGACTTTGATTCCAAAATATATGCCTTTCCCGTAGAAGCCAAATCATATCTGCGAAATTTAAAAAATCTGTTCCACATTTGCTGTCATTGAAACATAATTGAAAAATTCTCCACATTTTCGGTCCAATGTTGACACGTCTCCTCACCATGCCACCAGGTTGCCTGTGCCTCAGGCTCATGTCCATAAAGTGTCAAGTAGACGGAGCTTAATTTCAGTCCGCACAACACGTTTTGTTACAGAGCTAGCGTGTTGAGGTGGTTTAATTTTGACACGAAATTCGTACCTCTGGACGTCATATCGTCAGGTGGACGTTTCCCTCCTCCTCCTCCTCCTCGTCTTCACGCACACAACATTATCGAATATATTTTGCTCGTGATCGTCACGCCATTCGCCAGTGGCTTCAACAAACAGCGATGTGACGTTGGCTCCGCCTGATCAGGATCTTTGACCTACATTCAATGCACTACATCCATGGGGGTGACAAAAAAAATAATATTGATGTTCGCATAATGAATTGATGACTGGTATTTCTCGATTGACATGCTGGAAATATGGTGGCAGTTTTTATACAGATACATCCTAGGCGTCTCAATTAATTTGTTCAGTGCCGAATGTTGCTTTTATAATGTGCGCATCTCGATCACTCGCTATAATAGATAGCCACGACTGACTTGTTAAAAATATTAAAATGTTTTTGTCTCACAGTGTCTATATACCTTATTGATGAGCAAATGTTCCATGTTTTGGCAATGAACAAATTAAAATTAGACAATATTTTTTCTGTAGATTGACATATCTTGCAGAATATGTCTTCTTACAAGAGGGTCAGATCGTAATCGAGTAACGAATATTTCCCTAAATAGAAGTTACGTAAGTAATTATATTTGGGGCGTTCTCGTCCCTCTTTTGTATATGGTTTAATGGTGTTTTGCAGAAAGCATATAGTGCATATGAAATTGGATTTCCTCTGGCTCGTTCGGTCATAAATTAACAGAGGGTTGAATGCTTCAGAATGAATCTTTTGAGTGTAATGTGAAGTCAAAGGCAAACGTTAAGCCGGCGAAGGTGTGACTGAGGGTCAGAAGATTCCCCTACCATGACGGATTGGTAAAAAGTGAAAGGCACAGCATTCGTTCCAGCCCTCCTACAGATTATTGTCATTGTTCGCCAAGTACACCCTCTGCAGGGTAATTTCAGGCGGTGGGAAAAAATTGTTTTTATTTGGACTATTCATCTGTAGCATTTTTCAAACCATGTGCTCATATGAGCTCGTTTACTCGCATACTTCCCAGCAACTTATTTCAACTGCAAGTGCCATGTGACGTAATGGTTAGCGCATTGAACCAATATGCCTGTGTTTGCAATTGCCTTTTCAATTTCAAGCCGAGACCTCGGGGAATCTTTTGGGGGAGAGAGAATAACGAGTGTCCTCCTTCAGAATGGAAGTGAAACTGAGTGGCTATTTTGCCTGTTTGGGTAAGGACCATGCACACCAAATGTCAGGTATGATAAACTAGTAAGGGCAAACAATGACACAACAGTCAATGATAAAAACTGTCAGGAACGAAAATAGCCACACAGATGGTTGCCATGGCCAATTTTGGTAAAATGCCTTGGTTTATAGTGCACTCTTCTATTATAATAATAATTGTCTTCCTGATTTTGACAGTCTAAAAGCGCAAAAAGCAGGGAACTATAATTAGCAATTTTATTTTTTATGGCTATGCAAAGAAACACTTCACTTGCTCAAAATATTTCTTTAGACTGTCAGCTAGGTACCTGTCAATATTGAGTACAGAGTATTACAATGAAAATGTTTCTGTTTTAGGCGACCACTAGCCAAATTCAAATAAGTAAAATTTATTTTTGTTTGGGGACTTGGTCAGGATGCAGTGAGTAAGTAACAAGCACTTTCCCCTTTGGTGAATGATAGAGGCTCTCTGTCAGTTACACAACCGACCATCATGAAGCCTATTGACCAACTCTTCCTGCATTGGTCAGGTGGAGTTGATCCTCTATCGTTGTGCAAATAATTTTCTGAACATTGCAATTACTAAGGTTTATTCAATGTGATTAGGAATTCGAATTTACCACCTGCATCTTGCACATCTTCCATGCATTAATTTTGCAATTGGCACTGTGCATGGGTTTACGGTCTTTCAGAACGTCTTTTTCAGAAACTGTGGTGGGTTTTGTTGTTTATTGATGGCTGTTATAACCACATAGTTTTGACATACTTCTTTGACCCTTTGGGTGGAATTGTTGATCCTCCCCCCTTGCGCACTTCATGAGCGCTTTGCTTTTATCGTGAACTTCTAGTTTTAGAACAGACAGATATTCCCTTGATAAGCTCATTATTTTTGTTCCGATTACTCAAAAACTTTGTTGACAACTTTAGAATTCAAGTGCGTCATCATTTTTTCAAGATATCCTTAAAGTAATATCAAATTTTAAATTTTGGATTTCGTCAGCTGAAGCTAAAAGCACTTGAACACAATCACAAACGAAGAAATATTTAAGGGATTATTCATTTACAAAGTAGTCTCATTTTTGCGTGTTCAGAGTTGCAAGTAATCGTCAATTAGAGGGTGACCTAAAAAGTTAAAATTTGTTGTGGCCAATTAGTTCGATCGGTTGAATCACGCCATCCCATATACGTGTAGCAATGAACGTTGCCTAGACAAATTTATTGAAAAGTCAGATTGAGTCGACTAATGAGCTATTGGCGGTCATTGTATAGAAGTCACAATTTTCGAATAGGTTAGTGGAAACGTGTGTGGTCACTATGGTTCAGTAGCCAAAGGGTGTTGCAACATGTTGACCTCCGTGGTTAAAAATAGGGCCACTCTTCTCGAACCAAATGAAAGCACTTGCACAGCCGCTTCTGTGATAATAGGTCATGAGAATACTGTTTTCTCTCTATCTCGCTCAGATGAGGAAATCCTCGTCGGTCTACGCTGTAGAACTCTTACATCGGTGCTTAAAGGTGTGGGCTGCTCGCGCAAAAGAGAAAGTACACAGTAGCTGGATAACTTGTTTCAGTAGTTTGGTAGCAACACTCTGTCTCCAGGTGTATTTCTCTATAGACCCCGTTTCGCTAAATTGCTGTCGACCGAAGCCTCCACTACAGAAGCTTGTATAAAGACCTACTTTGAGCTTTAACGTTTTGCGCAGTTATGCGGTTGACCTAATCCTTTCTGCCCTGTTGTTTTACTAGCTGCAATATCCACTCGTCTATACACTTGCAACATAAGAAAATACTGGCTATCAATTAATCTTAAACTGATTGTGTGAACATTTTTGTGGAAAATATGTTCATGTCAAGCTGCTTGTGTATGCAATCAACCTTAAGATAGCTTTTTCCGGATAATATACCATATAAAAAATAAGAAATGTTTTGTTGTTGCGAAATACAGTAATACAAATTAGTATTCATCGCCAAACTAGAAAAACGCATGTCTGGAAATTTTACCCCGAAACTGCGATTAATCAATATCTGCCTAGAAAAGGATTGCCAGCTATTAGTCAAGCTGCCATTTTATTTCTAGACAAAATGCTGAAGTAACGTTGATCTTGTGGTGCTGAGTAAAAAAAATGGTTAACCTGTTTCGGCGAACACATAGGAACTATAAAAAGATAGGGTAATTAATACATCATTGCCATTCTAATGGTCACCCAACAATTTTGTTAACAGAAACGCCTATTAATTAAAATTGTTAGAAATGTTTTGTGTCATCGGGTCACACGGATATGTTTTGCGCGAAAAACTGGTGTGGTTTTGGTAAGAAACTTGCGGCATACATAAATTGTGTCAAGTGAAAATAGGACACGGATTAAGTCACATGTTTTTGAAGAAACGATAATTTGCGAAAATTGGCATTTAAATTATAGGCGAGCAGTTTTTGAAATCATGGCTTCTGTTTATGACAGTTAAGTCAATAATTGATGCCTTCTGGTGGAATTCAGAGAATAATACACACCTTGGGTTGGTTGCTGCTGAAGTAGCTCGATGATCGGATATTTATCGATCGATTTATCGGGATTGGGGGACTGAGCGGCTACCTACCGTCATTACCATTAATTGGGGTTTGTTGGCGAAATGAGCGCTATCTAATTAGATAAAGCGCTGCTCGCTGAGATGCAAATAAAATATTATCTGTTTTCAATTCGATTTATTAGCGTATATTGGAATGTAATTTTAAGTTTTCTGTGAGCTTGCCGTTCGATAATTGGATATCCATGATCAATTACTGATGGTGTCATTAATTCAATGTATCCGTACAGCATTACGTAAAGTCTTCACCCATGAAAGATGTTCTCTAGTGGAGTTACAGTTCAAACAGATGCAGAAACATTTTCTGTTATAATGGTTCTCAAAATTTTAAATTGTTCAACCTACTTACTATTGGAGTTTGGCAGCATGCTTTAGCTGTCTGCAGATACAAAATAAGAATATTTGATTGCATTTTCTTGGAAACGCCAAATCACATTCAGCCCTTCACCGTGTTTGTTTTTCGCGGCGCACCGCCTGTTTGTTTTGCACTTCATGCGAGCTCTCCATTTGTTTATCAAGGCAGATTTCGATTCCGTACCCTCACGCCCATTCATGGTTTCCAAGCCAATTTCATTCACGGAAGTCATTTCATTTGTGCCGATAATTCTATTTGCGCTATTCAGTCGAAGTTGAAGAAAAGTGTCTGCCATCTGTTTCGTATTTAACGTGTCATTAACAAAGTCATTAAACGTGTACGTAGTATTTGCAAACTAGTTTATTCATTTATTCGTGTTCGATTTGAAATTTTAAAACAATGATAGGTTTAAAATAACTCGGAATTATTTTTCAAAATTCAATAGATATCACAAGGATCTGCTGTCATTAATTTGCTGTTACTTTGCCCTTAATTTGCCACTAATTTGCCCTTACTCAATTCAGTTGTTATGAACTGATCCATGACAGATTGACCATTACAATCGACATGGAAGACAGAACCCTGATTGATGGTGGTCGTTCGGTATTATTTTTTTGCCAATATCGGGCGATGGCGGTTAACGTGATTGGGACGACTTGTGGGAAATGTTGTCGAGTGTGGGCGTTTGAGAAGTTTTTCCACCTTGAAATATGAACTCTTCAAACAGATTGATCCCAGGCACATACCTAGCTTTCGATGTACACATATGAGCTCTCGTGTTCTCAAGAAGACATTGTGATAACTATGTTTGCTATTCGATTCCTGTTTTATCATCACCGGTTACTGTCGAGTCACTTTCGATGGAGTCTGGAATTATAGAGCAGTGCCTCTGCGTTTCGGGATAGACTCGTCATTTTGTTTGAAATTGAAATATTGATTTATTTATAGATATATTGATTGTTATGTAATTTCATCATATCATTCTCTAAAATATATTTTATCCGTGTGGTCGAGGCCAAGTATATATAAAGGGATGCACAGTAGTCTGCTTTATCCCGAAGCTCGACTGTGCGCGACAATCGGCAAAAGAGTAATCAAACTCTATTGAGTCGAAAAATAATGAATTGGGTTTGACAAGGAGACAGTCCTTATAAAGCTTTGCGCGGTCACCTATTTTTTTCTTGTTCTATGAATGAATTTTTTTTTTCCACTTCTGGGAAACGGTCGGCAAGTTTGACTTTGATGTCGAGATTTTATATCTATTTGTGCTCCTGTGTATGCTGTTTATCTCTACAACTTCAACTCGTAGAACTGTCATGACTAAATTGGAAGGCGAAAAAATTCCCATGTTCTGCTAGCCGACTGTATAGCCATTTTTCGAGTAATATTCGGAAGACTGTTTGCTAGATATTATTTATGAGAAGGAAAATTGAGTACTAGAGAAAAGCCAACATAAAACGTTAGGACAGTTACAAACATTTATTTTACTCAATTTCACTTGAAAGATTATTACAACAAGGATTTTAACGTTGAAAAAATGGATTCGGTACAATTTCGCTTGTACCCCGGGAGCGATGAAGATAGAAACTTGAAAATATGCATTTTGTTATATCAATTTTTTTAATTAAGATGACACCCCAAATAACGCAGCTCTCTGCAACCACCCCACAATACAGAGCTATGTATTAGAACTTATACAGAGTATTTCTGAGTTTCAAGTGACAAATTCTATGGCATGTTTTTCATTTATTTACATGTTAATGTTAATTTAATTTAATATATTCATGCGCAAGCCTTAATGAGAGAGAGAGCAGTGAATCTAAGTACAGAACTCGAACTTCATCAAAAAATTAAATGAATGCAACCATTTAGTATTTATTATTCGACATCTAACAGAGGCTGGGAAGACAATTGTTCGCGTTTCTATAATTCCAGTTAATATAAAATTGAAGCTGTGGACAGCGCCGGGCGAGAAATTATTTTGTTATTCAGTCAATGTTTAACTTACCTGTCCATTAAGTGAACAAAGATGTTTTGAGGAAGATCTGTGCTCGTCAATTAATTAAATCCACACAGCGAATGTGTCGCTATTTTCCTGTTCCTTGCTCGACCGGTTTATACGTGTTTCGATCAATATTTCTTCATCCTCGTACAGGTATAACATTGAGGCTAAACCATTTCGAAGTGAACGTTTAAGACAAAAAAAAATCGAAAAGAGTATTGGTGAAGATCTCTTACATTGTCGTGTGATGACGTAATTCAAATTTATGTGCATTCGGTTCACATTCACATAGACGATATTGCCAGTGTCTGTATTGATTCAGAATGAGTAAATATTTCCGCTTTAATCTCAAAAATCTTAACTTCAGCTAAACAAAATATTTTCACCTATTGTTTTAAAGAAGGGCTATTTACATCGGTCATAGTCTCACCTAGAGTATAAATAGCCAACTATAGAGAAACAGGACTGTTATGGTAGAAGTGTTATAGTCGAGGCAAGCGAGAATTCTTCTATAGTAGTGAATACCTTGCTACATTGACTGATAAGCCCGAATGATTGATGAATGAAATCGAGGTCGCATGTGATAGCTTATTAACAAAGAAACACATTTTGTCGCTGCAAAGTTAATTAGGTTTTTGTTCATTTTCTATTAGGAATCGTCCCGTTCAATTATATTCGTGTTTAGTAACACAAATGTCGTTCTCAAATTTTCAAGTGGAACGGAAAGATTGAAAACGAGTTCTCCTCATTTTTATATTCGTGTCATATGAGTTGTAAGATTTGTGTTAGCCGTGCAGGCCTTTTGATGTATTTTACCACTTGCATAATATTTTCCCTACAAAGCCGCATTTTATAATTTATTTCGAAAGTGTGTGTTCTACAGAATGTTCAACAAATTACAATGAAAGTAGTGTCGATGCTTTTTGATGCGACCAGGTAACTGGGTACACGCTCTAATTGGTCAAGCAGAATATAATAGGATGAAGAATGTCTGGATTATTTTAAATAAAAATGGGGGTTGTGTCACGATTTTTTAAAGTTTAGTTATTTAATTTTAATTAGTAGTTTACTATTACTATATTAGAAGAGTTATCGCACACTGTTGTTCGTCTTTTTCGTCCGGCCTGTCCCGGGCACAGTCCCCATTTTTATTTAGAATAAGTTCAACTTGACAATTTCAATTATTGTTTAACCTCGAAAATTATTTGAAAACTAAACAAGAAAATCACTACAACTTGTATGTATTCATTTTCAGGGATTACAATAAGCCTTGCTTGAATTTTTTACCTTGATAATGGAGAGTCTAACAAGTTATAACTGCTATCCTACGGTTACTGGAACACCGCTTGCTAGGTATAAATCTAATCAGTGCTAACGTAAAAATTACATAACATCATTTTGGCTATATAATTTTAGGTCAGCCAGCTTTTATTTCAATGGAGGCAAGTTTATACATTAAATTTTCTTTTAATACGTGATACGTGAAACTGCTTTAGAAATTGATACAACCCTTTCATTTTATTGAATAATCTGGTCTTGATTGGACTTGTTAATTAGGTTTTCTGGTTAATTGTAGCGTCCAATAAAACGGACAGCGTCATCTAGACCACTACATTTTCAGACGATTTTCATCGCTTATTAATTACAGAGGCGGCAACGAGTATCACGAAACAAAGTATAAATCAACTCTGACCATTCGCGCTTAGAATCGATCCCCGTGCACAGGGAGCGCCACCCTCCGGCAGCAAAATTCTTCCCGTCAAACTTGGTTGTAATAATTTTGAATTAACGACAGAATTATTTACAGAAAAAAATGTCTAAGCATTTTTGTCATGCGTGGTCAACGTTGACGTCTAGCTTCCATCAGTGGCGTAATTAAAAGTGTTCCGCCCTTTTACAGTAAACGGGTGGGCCCTGAAGCGCCAATAGTGTGGCGTCATCGAGTTCTAATCGTTCGATTAATTTCATTCCGGCGCCTTTGTTACACCGCCGCTGTTTGCTGGCCCATTCACTTATGAACCAGTCCTAAACCACTTTTTTTTCTACGCGTGTGTCTTGCTTTTGATTTAATATTCCAGTCCATGTTGAAACTGTTAATGTGTTGTTTGTTATTGGGGTAACCGTAACTAATTTGAGAATGGTCTGGTGGGCGTTAATCGTAATCATTGACACACTAATTTTTATACCTCACCCGCTGATATTCGGTTACACTTGGTTGGAATGGCTGCTCATGTGCAATGCCTATATGGTTGTGAGATATCAGTCACCGGAGAGATCTCTTTGAAATGATAATTTGCTATGGAATGACAATTTGGACAAAAGAATGTACAATTTTTTGTGCGTTCATTTATGCTAGATATATGCTACTCAATTTTGCCAAACGTTTGTGATAAAATAACTGCATTTGTCTTTCCCTAATGATATTCAGCATTTTGTGGCAAAATAATTGTAAGCAGAAGTTGCAAATCAAAGTAAAGAATTTGCAAGTTGACTGCAACTTGTCATTTACACTGTCGTTATTTTTGTCTGTTATTACTTTTGACATTACGCTGAATTTTCTTCGAATATTGGGGTCACAGTACGGTGGGAGAAAGTGACCAGTCTCTTGAAAAAAAAATCTTAATTCATTTAGTTAGATGTCGTGTGCGTGTGTCAGCTCCATCTTTAAAATTCGCTGATAAAATAAATCACTGTTTCGCGCTTATTATAACCTTATCACCCATGTAAGCACGCATGCATAAGTTGTTCTATTATTAACGTTCTATTAAACGTTGTGTGCGTGTCAAGAAAGCAATTGTGATCTCGAAGGTTCTAGTCAAGCGATTGTCAAGAATCTTTCGGCAAGTCCGAACGAAATTAAATCCGTCGTGCGAATTAAGGAAATGTTTGAAATGGATGAATTAAGTATGGCATAGCCTAAATATATCTTAACCGTTCCGTGTGTGAATCTCTTGTCTCCCTAAAAAAACAAAAACAAGGTCATAATATACTCCTGCTGCTCGTTTAAACTGCAACTAACATATTGTTCTTGGTATATGGGGATATGGAGGAGGGATGTCTGAAATTTAGTATTTTGATTATACAGTGTAGCAGTGTAATTTTCGTTTTGTCATTTATTTTTTTGACGCTTTGTGTTGTCAAAGAGGCTTAATAATTGGTCACTATGTCCACTTGACAGAATGATATGTCGACGAACGTGATCTCTGATTCGGTTATTTACGCGCATTTAGCAGCAATAATGCAATCCTCGGTCCATTGACACATTTTTTTTCTCGTCTGCACGCGTCCGCCAATCGTGTTTTTCATCAATGGCCGAAATTTTACGAAATCGTTGTGTGTGTGTGGATTTGGACAGCGCGTGTGCTCAGGGTCACACCGCTATCGGCTCAAGTAATCGCAATATTCTCGAAAATATGTGCTGGCGCGGTTATATGCTGTAAGTGCTCGTAAAAATGTTGAAAATTGGTCTAAAAAATCTGAATACGTGGTAGGCCTACAAGAACTAGTTCACTGGCTATAAAGCCGGTTTCACGTTAACCGTTTGCGAAGTAATTTTATAGCGAGTTCTGTTAATGGGATATCGAGGAAACAAACCAGATATATAGATACACCATTCTAATTCTTAGTGTTTCGATATTTAAAATCACTCTTGCAAAATTCTATATTGCCGTGTATATTCTTAGATTTTCGCAAAGCTTTCGACACAATTCCATCATCAACGATTATTAGCTAAAGTGAATGGTAATGGTATTAGTAATAAAGTTGTGGACTGGATAGCAGTATTTTTAAGTTATAGAAAACAACAAGTTGTTTCAGGTGTCCACTCTGAATGGATCGATGTGACCTCCGGAGTGCCACAGGGCAACATAAAACTTAATATGCAATGTTGTACAGGGGTATAAAATGTGACCGGGACTCAGTTGAATTACAGAAATACTTATAAGTTGTAACTACGTACATGGTGTCAGAAATGGCAGCTGCAACTCAATGTTGGCTGGCGTTGTATTTTGCATGTTTACGATCGAGGAATCTCTCTGTGTATTTGGTCGAGAGGAGAGTTTGGCGGACATCTTTTCAATATTGGAATGGGAATCGTTAGGGGATCGTAGAAAGTGACCAATATCGGGCTTCTGGCTCGTATTCTGAAGGGGGATTGTAATGCAAAAATTGGGGAAATTGTAAGTCAGGCTCCTGCTAGGTGTAGAAGAACGGGACATACTGAAATGGTTGAGGAGCTGCATTGTAGTTGTGACTCGTTATCTACTCCTATTTCCCCAAAGTGTGTCGGTTCTCGCTGATCATCTTAATGTTTTCATCTTTTGAAATGCTTAAGCAAGAATTCGACACAAAATATTCTCAGTCTTCGTTATGGAACAACAAATTTCTGTATAAATTATCATTTCATTGTTTATTTGTATGCTCCAAGACGTTGCATTTTCGTGTCGTTAAGTCATGCATCTTAAAATAATAATTAGGCCCTTAGAGTAATAGCCGGATATGGGTGGCTATAAATGCTTAATGTCTTGGTGTTAACGTGAGTGCATTACGAATAACAGTCCGAATGGTCCATTGATGTTCGTAGTAATGATAGTAATGGTACCTATTATAATTTAGAATAATAGGACCCTGTTCAGATATTCGTGGATGTCATAAGGTAACATCATGTTCGTATGGAACTTTATCACTCTTCAGTCACACAGTTGTCGCACATAATAATGAAATAAACCGTTCAATGTGGAGATGTTCTGTGCGTCATCAAATTTTAAAAGAAATTTTAAAAGACATTTTTAAGATTTTCAAAATTTGGGACATTTTTTATATCATCTTTTAATATGCGTGCCATTCAAAATGTTATCTTAATCTTTAAATTTCAATTTTATAGGTTCTCTCCGGATTTTCAAAAGGTGTACCTGTGGAGAAATGCATTTTAAACACATTTCGCTGAGTAAATTTTCGTTTTCTTTACGCGATTATGTACAATATTTCCTCGTAGTGAAATGTTTCTGTATTGTCGTAGGTAGCAGGAGGATAACTGTCAAGACCCCATTACAAACAATTCGTTGTTGCGCATACAAAGTGTAAGATGTTTTTATCGAATTATTTACAAATGCAAACATAATGAGCTTTCTGAATTTTTGCATGGTATGTAGAAGTCAGGTACTCCGGATATCGCATGAGTTTATTCACTATTTTTTATGTCATTAGATTTTGAGCGACACTTAAATGCATGTAACTCTTTCTTGCACTAGACATTTTCTTGTTACGTTGGAAATGCGATATTTTAGTATTAGTATTCGGAATGAGTCATCGCGATTTCATTGGAGGGTGCATTTCAATTGGCACCAGATGGGTTATGCTTGTGTATCCGATCAATTTGCATCAACCCTTTACGGAGTTGGTAGCTATTTTGGCTTATAGAATCCGTAAATATCCGTTAAATTTCTGAATCGAAACTGGAAACAGAAATATAGAAATTATTCTTGTGCGTGAGCAAAAGTACAGACCATTTCTAGATGATAAGAGAAAAAAGACTTCTTCTCACAAACAGAACACACCTGTTTACCCCGTGGCTTTTCCAATGTGATGTGTGACATTTTGTGGTTTTCCATTTTTCCATGTTGAAACTAAAGCTTTTCATTCCGCGGCATCGAAGCGTGACCGTGTATTTCGAACGCAAGTCGGCATTCGCGGGTGGAAAAAAAAAATAGTACGCCAACTACATTTGAAGACAGCTTCGTTACGCTCGTCGAGAGAGCAGAAGGAATAGTCGAAATTTATAGGGACTAGTTTTCCATTATACAAGATAGTTTTTATAAGTGAATTTTAAGGGGGTCACGCTCTCACACACACTCATGCAAGACCAGTTTCATTTATTTCAATTTAGTACCTCGTAATGCAGGACATTTGCACTTGCTTGTGAAATGAGCTAATTGGCCAGGAGAGAATCTTATGTGGAGCGCAATTTTGTGTAGAAAACACGCCGCCGAATATGAGCGAGCTGCGTAGTGAAATTATAGAAAATTTAACTGATGCGCGTTCGTGACATTTACAGTATTTTTACAAGCATTAACGGGGCCGAGTTCCAGTTTCTCAGTTTATTTTACCTTATTAGTTTTTTCACATTTTCTTTTACACACTTGTCTTGATCTTAAATCATTTGGTTTTGGACACATCCATGATCATAACTATGAAAAATTGGTTTATTGCGGATGAAGGTAGTCAGGCTTGTAAACAACTATGTTTTGAATTTTTTAAAAAGATAATAATTTTTTTTAAATCGGCTGGTGCTATTGTACGCAGGTCATCCGTGTATTCAAATGCGCTGCTGAAAAATATTAAGTGTTTCTGTTCTGATGTAACGTTCTTATTTTTTTAATTTTCAGATCTGCCCTTACGAGTCCCCCTATAAGGTAAGAAGGCTTTTTTCTCTGTAAAATTGACTTTGCTTATTTTTTTCCAATTGACGGTTTTTCTCAGATGAATTATTTCCGGTTCGATTCCCGGCGCGAGCTCTCGAAAATTTCGATCCCGGGGTACTGGACGTGTCAGGTGTCTCACAGCCCCTCGCATAATGCCTAAGCACCATGAGGGGTACAGAATCCTACAGTTGATTGGGGAAATAAATTAGATGTTTCAATATGAGAATTGATATGATTTGTTACAAGCAAAATGAAACAGTGCATTTGTCGCAAAATATCATTTATCATAATCGGCATTATTCCAAAAATTCTGTGAACGTCTTAGCGCCAAAGCCATCGTGGTAAGTAATTTGGACAACTCCTAAGGTTGTTGCCATGTGTGCACCCTTCAGCTGTATCACCAAACTTCCTTCGATGCCTATTTACGAATGCGGCGGTGGCTTCTGTAAGGTAGCCAGTTTGACCGCACGCGCGATGACCACAAGCTGACTGCAATATGTCGTAGGCGCAATAAAGGCACGAAACAATTAGCATGCCCCGTGTGTATAGGACACCCTACAGTAGACATGTTCGATCACGGTGGTCGTCTATCCCGGAAACCATCGCCACGCTCGAACATGAAGTAATATTTGTGTTGCCTGCCGACTGCTTCCCAGTCATGTGCGCAGTTGTCGTCATTTTTTTCCTTTACTTAATAACGACTATTGTATAAAAAAAAAATTGCGTCTCCACGCACATCCTCCTCCTGAGTATCTTTTTTCACAAATGCGAACTTGAAACTCAACGTGAGCCTTAGGTTTCTCTACTCTGTTGAACAATGTGGTGCACGAGCAATACGAACGCTATCTTAGCGCTGGAATTTCCAAAAGCGGACATTTTTTTATCCATCGTTTAGAAAAAAGTAAGTGGGAAAATAATTACTTTCAAAGAGGCTGGTTAGATGGGGTCTGTGCATCTTCACTGTCGCAAGCAAAAACATTAAAATGCTCAAATGCTTAAAAACTAACATTTTTGCTAATTGAATCCACGAGAACCGGACACCGGACAATATTTTTCAGATTCTTATTGACAAAGACATTTTTGGGCTCAGCCGGCGGTCAGCTCATAAACAATTAAGCGCGTAAATGACTTGCTTAAGCAGCTTAACGCGGGCGATAACTCAAAAGTCTCCAGTTGGTTTTTTCCCTGGGGTGGGGTAGTACAGGAGACGGGGAAGAAATGCAAAAAAAAACCGCGATTGTTCATCCCTGTTCGTCTCTGTATAAGACTGGCGTGTCTGCCTCACCAACCTCTAAAAATTGACAGCAGTTTGTGGCGTACTTCATACATTCCTTTGTCGAACGCTTTGAAAAAAAGAAATGCTGTCAAAACTATATATGGGCATAGTTGGTAACCTCCTGAACTGCGCGCATGCACACACACGACAAAACAATACCGATTACCAAAAATAAAGTGTGCGTCTGCTGTGTTGCAGGCCCATAAAATATTCCTTTTTCTCCATTTCTCGTCTATAAATGTGTAAACCTACCAAGAAAGATCGGGTTGACTGCATCAAAGGAGTGAAATAGTAGAAACAGAGATACCAGAACGTCTGGGGCGGGAAGGGGTATCGTTTATATCGAATCTGCTATTCCCGTGATCGCGGGTTCGATTCCTCACAGATTTAAATCTGCAGAATTTTTTGGGCGAGAGAAATCCCTACACACGCCTTACTCTTAAGCAAAACCATTGGATAATAAGATGTAAGGGGAAAATTGCTTAGACTGCAATTAAAAATCGGCAACAAGATCGTCAATAAACCAAAGTTTACGACAGATCTTCACGAATACATGAAGCCTTTGAAGA
>JAQGBY010002783.1:0-21566 GCA_034698785.1 Mycogona germanica | reverse complement strand
ACTTCACTAAAATACAACTTCCGGAAATCGCCATAATGCCACGGCGCGGCGATAATTATATCTAAATCTAAAAAAAATCTAAATCTAAAGAAACTGCTCAATGGATTTTTGATGATAAATGATTTTGTTAACAATTGATGATAAAAATAGTTTCATTGTTTTTCTAAACATTTTTTCTTGTTCATAAAAATCCGATTACCCATTCGCTTAAAAAAATTATTGATCACTAAATTGTACGACTCGTCGTAGCCCAGTTGGTTTGGCGACTGACTGTGGTTTCGGCGGTACCGGGTTCGATTCCCGGCACGGGCTCTCGAAAATTTCGATACCGGGGTACTGGTCGTTACCCCTCGCAAAGTGCCTAAGCACCATGAGCCAGGTAAAGCATGTAGTGCGGTTGACTACAGTTGAATGGAAGCAAAAAAAAAATTCATATACGTCGATCGAACCTGCTATGTGCAGGACGACGTTTACATGGAGATGTATTATAAAACTATCAATATTATTTGATTCTACTTGCAATGTCAAAAATGATTTGTTATAAAATGTATGTATTATCTTTATACTTAAAAGCGTCCCAGCTGCACCAAAAGGACGATGCTGTTCGAGAAATGTCCATAAAATGTGGCCTGACTCAAGGCTTGGGGGCGGCGGTTAAAGCATTGCAGCAGCAGCACATTCAGTCGTACGAAACTGTTCACAGGTGCAGAATACCCAGATGACTTATTCTTTGTCAAGAGATTATCCTGTTTTCGCGTTTCACTAAATAAGCAGTTCGTAGTCATTTTTGTACCATACTCTTTTTTTTTCAAAAGGAAAAATCTATATGTTGCCCTATTTATTCTAGTGGAGACTTCGCTAACAATGTTTGTCATTACCTGGAGGCCATTTTCATTCATGGATTAAAAGACACTTTTAGTGATAAGGTATAAAGTAATTTATTTTGATAAGTACTTGGTCAACCAATTAAATTTGCAAAAAAAATGCAAACGACAACAATTATTAATTTGCGCATATATGTTCTATAGGTTTCAGCAATCCTTGCCAACAACGCTGAAAAAGCGCCTCAACCAGTTCAGTATTGTCTTAGTTGTTTTGCTTTTTGCAATCTTATTATATAGTTTCAAGTATTTTCATTTGTTATTAATGCGATGTATTTATTCTTTAATAGAACTTTTGGCCCTTGCTTGTTCTGTTTTCGCATAAGGATGTTGTACAGCAAATCAACAGTCTTGCACAAATTAAAACAGACATTGGGCGATGTAGAGTAAGTTATATGTGCCCTTTTACCAAACATTATATTTTCCATATTAATATGATGTGGGGAGTCCGATTAATCTGATTTCTGTACACACGTCTCCTACACTGCCTGTTCCTGCTGGCTAGTGGTTAGTTGGTTGAGTCTTGGTTGAGCTTGGCAGCGCTTAGGTCAGCTTGCGAGTTAACAGTTCTAACCTGTCTGATGTTGGGTTTAAAACCCTGCCAAAAGATGGAATATGTGGTAGCTTTGTACGGTAGTGCGTAGCACGACTTTGGTGTATAAACAGAATTACAATATGTACCCACAAACAGCCCCGGTTGGGGCCCATGACTGGGGATATTCCGGTCTACACAGCATAACATATGCAAAATCAATTTGTGTATAAAAAAAAGCTAAACATATTTTTGGAGCAAAGTCTCAACGGCCACGTCATATTGTCATGGTCTACATACCCGCAAGGAACGAAGACGATTTATATACGATATATGACGTTTATTAATAAAAAGAATTGTCCTAGTTTTTCTAGTGCCCTTTGAGCTGTATTTTATGGTCCTTTAGATTTTTGATTCATCTAATATATTGATATAAATTATTAATTGATCGATATAGGCTTGGATTCGTGTTGCCTTAAACGATGGGCTGTTCGACAGTTATTTGGCAGCCATGGTGCAAGATAAATCAACGCTAGGGTATGTTCACTTTTAATGTCGGCACTTGTTGAGAAGACCAGTTTTTAGTTTTGGCGCAAAATATGTTGTCGTCGTGCCAATTATATTGAAGTCTGAACAGAAAAGAATGGTGCTGAAAGTGAGCCCGTTTGTCATAGATCATACGATGGGTTGCGCCACACTTGAGGCGCACTCCTGTTTCACCAAATTAGCATCACGACCATGTCTCGTTTCCATCTATCTAAATATTTACAAAATGCAAATTTGCCAAGTGACCATAATTAATTAACCTGCATTACTTTCGGCGTTTACCGTTCGTTTCAGAAATTATTACAGAATAACTGCTTATTTTAGAGACTCCGAGCAGCCGGATATAATGCGAAAATACGTTGAAGGTAGTAATCTCCTTTTCTTGCAAGTTGCTAGGACAAAATGCAGGCTTCCCAATGTTTATGATGTGTAATTTTACATCTTCAAGGCTTAAACTTGTTTCAATTCAAATTGGCCTGCAATTCGAACATGCTGAACGCCTGGACAACAACGCCACTAGTCTTGGCAGGAATCTGGACACCACCCACTGTCCCTGAACCAGTCGTCACTGGAATCGATGTAGGCAAGTTGTTCCATCAATATTTCGGCGATGCGCATCTATGACAATAATAGCTGAATCACTCGTAGTTTTTGACGTTTTGCAATTTATCAGCTGACTTGCGTTTATTTGCGCCCATATCCGCAATCTGATTGGATGTGCCAATTAATGGTTACTCGATGGTGCCGAAAAATACAGCTTCCTGTTTGGACGAGGGCGGCCGCCCAATCACCCCGGACCGCAAGAAGAGGAGCCGCCCGACTACTAGAGCTAGAGACGTGAATGACATCGCGGGAAGCTTAGACACGATGGAGCAGCCAGACCGCCCGTCCTCTTACAGCTCGCTGGATATCCCTCAGAGACTCTCATGTCCCGGTTCGACGCACTCGAGCCTCTCCTCCGGTGCGATGGAACACTTTCCCCCCATGCAGGAGCTGGATTACAGCGAGAAACTGGATCTGGTCCTGCGTTTGGACGGCCAAAGTCCGCCTTCGTCCGCCGTTACCGAACCGGGATCCCAGGACGTGGACGCACGGAGCCAATCCAGTCTAAGCGATGTGGCCTGCGGCGTGGCCGTCGGCAATGACAGCCTGCCACATTTAGACGCTTCGTTTCGGAACTGCGACCTTAGCGACGACGCAGACAGGGACGAACACGCCGACCGTTCTGACGATGAGGAGAACGGCGACGGCAACGGTCCCCATAGTCCCGGCATGGGGAATAGATTGAGTGGTCAGACCGGCTGGTCGTCCTCGCTGGATGAGGGACCGATCAGCGACTTCAATTCCAGCAGAGAGAGCGGTAATTGTTTTACAAGTAGCGAAGCTTTTTGGACCTGAAACAAATTGGTTTGGGGTTTGCCAGTTTGGTTCCAGTTTGTAGCTGCTTCGAAATATCTGTACATTTGTGGTGTTTTGGTGTTGTTTTCTGGTGAGTTTAAAAATAATATATTGCATATTTTGTAAATTTTTCTGGTGCTAACTACTTTGTGAAATTTATATAGATTTATCTCGCGCGATGCCACAAATGCGAACATATATATAATTTTATTTTACATTACGTTTACGGAACAAGTTCATGGCATTCCAACTTTTTCCAGACTTATTTTCAAGATAAAATACCTTGGGTTGCGAAAGAACAATGTTCATCGAGTCTTCGCCATGTCGGGAATGTTAAATACCAAATTAAATTATTAATGATTAAAATAATAACTTTGACAGGTGTTTAATCGGAGCCTTCGTTTTACGTTGATAGAGTTTCTGCGTATTTTGCTAAGAACAATAAAATCAATTTGGTTGCATTTTATGTTTAGCAAATTGACAGTCTTATCATATTTCCCGTTGTATTCTAACGATTTTAAGGGTAATGTTTTTCTAACCTTGGAACTTCTAAATAATTCATTCCAATTCTTATAGAGAGCTTCAATACTCTGGTTCGAAACTCAAGCCCAATGCACTCGTCAATTTTACGCACGCCGGATTTTATCGATATGGACAGGCACGCACTTTCTATCGACGTCAAGACCGCCGAATCTGAGCCAGACGCACAGGTGTGTTGTCATTAACATGCAGAAATCATTAACAACAGAATCTTCCTGTTGTGACTCGTCACTTCAGTGAATTAAAAAAAAAATAAAGTACATACACCTTTTATATTTATGTTGCTTATATTTTGATCTTATGCACCAGTGATTTTTTAATGTGTTTTTTTATAGCCTCCGGTTAGCCCAGTGTCCACAGACGATGGAGATTTTGAAATTTTACCGAAGTCTTACACCTTAACTTCATCGAATCTCGATCAAGTAGGTGTTCTAGCTAGCGCGCACACATTCACATACTTATGTTTCGCTTAAAGTGTTTCTCCGCCACTATTTTTTTCTAATTTTGGTCATTTCTTTATTTCGGTGTATAGAGAACTAGAGATTTGTTAGCTGTTTTAGGAAAAATCTGTTCTGAAGTTGGCTTAGACAAACAGAATTATCAGTGCAAAGCATGCGGACGACCGATTGGAATGAGTAAATAATTTTTTCTTATTGCGTACTAATTTAGTGGATGTTCACACCAAAGTCGCATGATTCGATCGTTCTCTGCCACCCTGTGCACAAGCGAATATTTCTGAATTGTTTTTGTGGGTCACAGTTGATGTTTTCGATGATAAATAAGGAGAGCTTTTCTCGCACTTGCCCTTTGGCCTTTGTAAATGCCGAATCTTTGCATTGAGGACAACTTGTGTCAGCGAGTCTAACGTTTGTGAATAGATTATTTCGAGCAATGATCTGGCACATTCGTACAATTAATAATTCTGAATAATCCCATTAACCTTGTTTATGTATTTTCCCCCTAGTTTATGGGAAGGCTCGTGTTTGCCATTATGATGGTCATTCTTATTGTTACGAGGTAATGAGAAACAAAATATTAAGCACATTTTTTTATTTATATTTTTATGCAACAAAATAATAGAAATAGGACGTCTTGAGTACGACTCGTAGCGCAGTTGGTTTAACGACTGACTGTGGTTCGGCGGTCCCGGGTTCGATTCCCGGCGCGGGCTCTCGACTATTCGATCCCGAGGTACTGGTGAAGATGTGCCCCCTCACATAGCACCAAAAGGGGTACAGAAACTCCTGTTGTGATGTACACTTCAGTGAATTAAAAATAAAAATTATTAATATAAAATGGAAGGTGTGCCCGGGACAGCGCAGGACGAGAAAAGACTTAACAAGAGTTCTTACAATAAATAATAGCAAACTATTTAAAAAATGAATTAACTAAACGAGAAAAACGTGGGAACTGAAGATACAAATATGACTATTCACATCCAAAAAAGAAATACTCGATTAGGTCAATTTGTTGGATGTGAATAGTCATAGTTGTACCGTCGTCAGTTCCCACGTTTTTCTAGTTAAGTTAATTCATTTTTTGAAATAATAATTTACTATTGTAAGAAGAGTTATCACCAACTCTTGTTCGTCTGTTCTCGTCCGGCGCTATCCCGGGTACAACTTTCATTTTATTTTATATGCTCGAAGACAAACACCTTTGATAACTTCAATTTCAGTGTCACGAAAATGATGAGCACGTGATACCGGCCCGAATAATTCACAACTGGGACTTCAGAAAATATAAAGGTTAGTCTACTCTATTCTACAATATCTTGTTTGCAATACACTACATCTTTTTTGCATTTTGCACTAATTTTATTATGCATCTGTATAAATTTTCTAGTGGCCAAACACACGAAACTGTTTTTGCTGCAGATTGAAGAGGAGCCGCTAATTGACATACGGCAATCGAATCCCTTGCTCTATTCAATTTCTGACGAAATGCAGGAACTGCAGGTGAGGTGTTCGACAAGCAACGTGCTGTTACATTTTTGTCATAGAGAATTTGCAATTTCTCATTAAGTTTCGGGAAAGTTTTGGTCAAAAATCCTTGAATCACGTATGTAGTAGTAAGGAAAATGTGGTTCATGAGGCAAAGTTGCTTTTAAATTTTGGAGTTGAAATGAATATGATTTGGTGGATATTTTGAAGAAGAGTGGCATAAAAGTGTTATAAATGTTATGAGTGTTGTAGTCGTACAATGGACATCATGGACAAATTTACATTTTTATTTCATGTTAACAGGTGCTGAGAACGCAACTGAGCTACCTGCGCTCCTATCTCTTCACATGTCGAGAATCTGTCGCCGAAGAGTTGCGAAAGAAGCTGTGGCCCAAGGAGTATCTGTTCGAGCACGTACACCTTTATGCGTTGACGGTATTTCTACAGAAATTCTCCTTTTTGTCTAAGCTCTAAACTTGTAACGTGTTGTTTAAGATGTGTTAACCATTTGGCATTAATTCTGTAACTTTAGGATCTGTCTCAAGTTCCAACGAGGACTCTCGCGCAGCTATTGCAGAAAATCATCTCGTCTGCAATCAAGCACGTTGGTGACTGCCGATTGTGTAGTCAAAAAGGATTTATTTGCGAAATATGTAACAATACGAAGGTTATCTATCCCTTCGAACTGGAAAGAACGTACAGAGTGAGCAAGCAACAGTTTTTAAAATAAAATTAGTACTACCATGTCCCCCCGTCTCTGTGTGAACATGCTTTCACTACATTTGGAACGCAATTCGACTTTTAATCTGTTGTAATTTGAAGCTTTCTTTAATTTCTTTATATTGGTGAAAATTGTTACAGTTGTTGAACGATGGAATGTTTATTTGAAATTGCGACCAGATCGGATAATAATTTTGCCTATTCTCTATTTGTTAATAGTGTGAAATATGTCTTGCCGTGTACCACTCTGCGTGCATGGATAATTCAAAACCCTGCCCAAAATGTGATCGTCGAAGAAAGCGTCAAGATAATGACGATTTTGCTTGGACCATGGATGACTAGTCTTGATGGGTTTTTATGCGTTCGAATTCTGCTGTGATGTGCTAACAACTATCCAGGAAACCGAAAATTCCACATCCAAGAGAGCCCAACTTCTGAAAGCTCCGCATCACTGGCTTAGTATTTTAAATTTGCTATTTGTACCTATTATAAATTTTTTAAATAAAATATTTGAAAACAATTTATTATTGTGACTATATACAGGGTGGCGGAGACCAAATGACCACATTTGTAAAAGACGTGTTTGGGGTGGGTATGTGGGGGAAGGTCGTTCAAACCCTCATTCTGCAGCTTAAGGTGGGAAGTTTAGTTACCATGACCCGTTGGAGCGCTCAACATCGTTCGTTCACCATGGAGGGTGAGCGAGAAACATGCACATGCGCAAGATTTATTCGGCGATATCCCAGATTCTCATCGTGAAAACACCATGCTCTCATGACAACACAATTGATCAAAAGAGGAAAACAAAGCAAAGTTAACTCGGGGGTTCAGATAGTTCAGTCCCCACCGGTGATAGATAACTCAAGCAGGGGTTAAGTGGAAAATATGCTAGTCTCTGACGAAATTCAACTCCGAGTAGCATCCAGCTGGCCGATGACTAACAAGTATTTTCCAATTCTCCTGGACGAGGGAAAATGGACGTTGATTCGTTTCTGCCGCCAATTGCAAGATCCATCGCCACACAGTAGATCCCCTGGTGGTCACTGTTGGCGTTCGCCACCAGCGCCCCTAGTGGTCGTTTGGTGAAGCGACCGATGCTGACAACTTGTTCGGCGGAACTGGGCAGTCTCGTTTGGCGCAAGTTTTAAGTGTTCCAGTGAATATCTTCTGTAAACAAGTGTCGGATTCTTCTCTAGTAGAGTGTAATTAGCTTGCAAGGTGTATCCTGGAAATTTCAATAATTTTGGAATTATTAAAATACATTTCCTTTGGTCCTGGCACCTCCTTTCGCCACTTAACATTGGGACCACATGCCAGCTTTGGCCTTCGCTGCGACCAATATGAGTTTACTAAAGAATATTATACAAGGAACAACTCCAACAGATTTTGTGTTAATCAAGGGCAAGTATTTTGTACCAAAAGAAAAGCTCGAGTTTAAACAAAGAGGCAACATTCGTGTACACGTGGTGCCAGTAATCTAACCATCTAGTGGCGCATTATGCGCCATCTTGTTAAACTGCTTCTGTCATTACAGATACAGACCAAATAGGTGTTTTTATTTCAATGACACTTGACAGGCGACGTTCCCCTAACAGAATAGGCTTTTTATTTGAAACAATATTATTAATTTTTCTTTTTTAGACAAGGTCGACTGCACCGGACAGCCACTCCTACTTGCTATTATAAAGGAACTAATAAACAGGTTTGAACCACTAACTAAACTAAACTAACGCACCGACGTACAGACAACATTGAACGAGCCTTGTAATTTACGACAGTTTTTTCAAGCAAGGCGAATTTGCGTCTTTCATTACTACTACTGATAACATTTTACATGATGCCTTTTTCAGCCATGGCCGCATCGATCTATTTTGTTTGGATCCCAACACTCTAACACTCTTGGCATCGTTTGGACTCAATAGAGAGTAAGTCTTCTTGAACTTGCTATATCTTGCGTATGAAGATACCAGAGTAGAATTACATAATGCTCCCAGTTTATCTTGTTTTTAAATGCAACCTGATTGCGCCTACGTTTCAGCGTAAACTGTCATATCATGTACGCGGATCCGGGATGCTGGGACCGGGCGTCGGATCCAAATGATTCCAGCAAGCTCCACTACAATACCGACCTGTTAGAGTACTTGAAGAATTTGGACAGTAATCTGTCGGATGTTGCAGTGGTCCTAGATTCGCTGAGCTCACTAATCTTAAACAACGACCTCTCCAAGCTGTGTAGGACATTGAAGAATGTTATCGCTAGTTCGAAACCAGGTATGTCGTTGATTGTGTTTTTCCCAATATACATTATCAATTACAATCAGTACGACCCGTCGTGGCGCAGTTGGTTTATGACGGACTGCGGTTCGGCGGTCCCGGGTTCGATTCCCGGCGCGGGCTTTGTCTCGGGGTACTGGTGAAAATGTGCCTCTCACATAGGGCCTAAGCTCTGAGAGAGGTACAGAATCTTCCTGTTGTGACCCGTCACTTCAGTGAATAAAAAAAAAAAATAAAAAAAAAATTAACTCATTCGTATACTTTAACAAATGATCATGTATTTAAGGTTCAAAGAAGCCAAGATTAGTAGGCCTTCTACATGATGATTGTCATGACTACTTTACTCTGACAAATATCGAGTACCTGGCGTCATGCGTGATCTGCTTGCAGTCGAGAAACCTCGAGTCGTCAGAATACGTTTCTTCTATTGTTCATAAGTCAGTCGGAGGGAAAATTACTAAGGAGGTATAAATAGTGCGCCAGCAGGTTGTTCCCGCTTTATTATATTCAAGTTTGTTGAGAGCAAGATATTGATAATGACGTTAATTTTGTTGAAAATATTTTTTCAGACGATTCAGTTTGCTATATCGAAAGAATCGCTAGCTGTTGAAAACGAGATCAAGCACTCGACGCAAAGTTTATCTTCATATGTCGTATCCCAAGAGGTGACTGTTTTTACTGAAACTAGGATATCTATTTGTGATTTATCATTTCCATCATAGCCAAGCACAATTTTATTCTATGTCTGAATCATTTGCGATTGACTACCCACAAGGAGTGTCGAGTAACTCATCAATACTCAAAATTATTATTTCAGGTCCATCAACTTGCTTCTAAACTCACATTCAGTGTTTCCTTGAAGACTGATGAAAAGCAATCGCGCGCCCAACTTGTTCTCCCGTATGAGAAAATGATGTAAGCCGATTATATACATATACTTCATATGACACATATTTTATTCCATAATTTTGCATTTCAAATACAGCGACAATACACTTGCAGTTTAATAGCTGGCCAATATTATAATATGATTTTTGGCAAATGTTTGAACACCATGTTTGAGCATATATCTAGTAAAAAGTTACCTATACGTAATTTTAAATTTTATGTCGGATAAATAAATAAAAACAAAGCTAGTTTATTGTCATAATAATGAAAAACTGCGAAAGGAATGAGATTTTTAAGAATCTTGTTGACTGACCACGCCGTCATAATTCGCGAAAATAATTTGAATAATTTACGATTTAGATAGTCTTCTTAATCGGCCACAAGAATGTTTTCGAGAGAATCCCACTTCTCTCATCAGTTGTCAGCGG
Source organism: Mycogona germanica (assembly GCA_034698785.1). NCBI lineage: Eukaryota > Metazoa > Arthropoda > Diplopoda > Chordeumatida > Chordeumatidae > Mycogona > Mycogona germanica. The sequence continues at coordinate 11,416 of JAQGBY010002783.1, read as the reverse complement.
TGCTAATGCGCCCGACCAAAAGGTTACTGAAACTGAAAAGTTAAAAACGAAAAGGGGGTATGGGAGGTCGTAGCCATGTGGCCAGGTCAGACAATACCAGGTCAAAGTCCATTGGGTTTCCTGTTTGCCGCTCTCGCGGGTAATCAGAGATTTGCAATGCCAAGAAATTTGTCCAAATATATAATTACGCAAATAGGCAAACATTAATTATTTGACGTAGCCGAATACAGCTAGAGCCATACTCGCAGGCAAATTCGAGCAGCTGTTTAAAACCGAAACTAATATCTAACTTTATTCAATTTTTTTTAAAATCATTGAACCTAGTTGACGCTAAATTGCGCAGTCAGACATTCATCTTCTCGAATGAATAGTTTCAATCATGGTGGCGGTTTTTATGTTATTGGATTATGTTTATCTTGGCAGAGGGCAGTCGGCGACCACCGAAACCGGACAAATACTGTATGTTCCTGACGAAGCCGACGACTTTGATGAGGAAGATCCTGACGACGATTTAAATATTTGAGACGGCAATACGAACATGCGCGCTCATCCTTGGGTTTTACATGTGTAGTAAGATCAACAAATCTCAATTATTTTGTACAGTCACGAATTAAATAATGATCATTTGTTTGGTAAGTGCAAAATGAATTAGCAATTTATTTAGAATTTCTCTGTTTCGACCTCCATTTTTTTTCTGTGCTACATGAAATGTTAAAAAATAACTACGAGGCAAACGTGGCATACTCATTTTAAAACGTTTAATATTACAAATGTATTGCAAAGTATAGTATATGGGTGTACAGAGCCCTAGAGTAGATGAGATTTATATAAGTAGACTGCCTTAACTTATCTGTCAGATTAACTATCACGACGGGTAAATGGTGCAAACAGTCCACTCCTAAAAATATATAATATATATATATTATGTATATTTTTTGGTAGCAGCACGATATGTTCTGGCCTCACACTGCAAACACTTTATAAATAAGCATTACATTTTAGGATAATTTTACTTAAAAATAGTTAACAAAAAGATTCAAATCAAGATTCCTTAATCTTTCTTGGCTCTAGTAAATGGCTTCTTTCTTATTAGACGGAAGCCATTAGTTGGGTCGGGAACAAAATAGCGATCCCAGAAATTGGTGTGCGACGATTGACGATGCCACGGTTTGAACGGTCCATCCCAATGCAGTAGCTTCGCTAGTCGTAAAAAGTGCTCGGAGTATCGTGAACCAGTAGTAACGCCTTGTAGTTGGAATTACAAACAGTGAAAAAATTAATAAGAATTCGTTGAGCAAAATGTATTGTTTGAAATGTTATCATTTGCTACTCCCTATAGTGAGTTGTCATACACTCAAACCGTAAACAAGCACTGGATTATTTCTCGTTGTATTTTTTTAGAACGACTAAAACCCATCTAGTGTTACTTTATGGTCGAAGTGTGACGTCAGCTATCTATTATTCAAGCATACCTAGGTGCCGGACATGCCACATTGGATCCATGATTAAGATTCTCGAATAAAAGACCACCATCATTGCTGCATTTGCCACACTATCGCTTCTGGGCTGATTCCTAAAAATACTGTCACTATATTTTAAAATAAAAAATAATAATTGAGTCATTGTACAGTAAAATAATAACCAAGAAAGAGAGACGGAAACTTAGAGAAAAAATAGTAAGGATCCAGATAAGCAAAGGTTACTTTGAATTTAGATCGATCCAGCGTTCCAGCTTTTCAGTCAGGTTGTGGTGGAGCCATTCCGTCACATTGGTTACAAATACGTCAGAATCGAATGTACACGTCTCGGGGTTCATATGCAGAGCTCTTATTTGTGGATGGTTGAAATTGATGTAAGCAGAATATGCATTCTACATTACGTAGCAAAAACACGAATTAAACGCCAACCACAAAATTAAAAATTACAATATGGATTGAATAATTATCTAAACAATTTACAGTACAGAATATAGACCTTCATGTGTCCAAATTGCTTAGAAACTGAACTGCAATCCGATGAAACGTGCAGTTCAGAGCGACCTGGCGTCCACTTTGTCTCTGCTAACTCTTTTATATCGCCTTGAACGATACAGTCGTCACCCAAATATATTAAAGTGCCGCGGATTTCAGGAAACATTCTAAGTATGTCTAGCTTGGCAAACTGTGGAAGAGAGAGCATGGAAGTTATTAATGAGTCATATTGAATCTGAAATCCAAATATTAAAATATGTAATCAAACTAATTTATGCTGACATCCATATATATTTGCATTTTTGATACTCACCCCATTTAGTAAGTGTTGAGGATACAGATGAACTGCGTAGGAGATTCCACGAAGCTTGGAACCCTGAATCCATTTTCTGCAAGCGAGACACAAAAATAAACCAGTAACATCATATTTCAATCAATCTGTAAAGAGTGAAAATAAAACAGGGTAGCATGTTAAAAATGTCATTAAAATATTTACATTAAATGGTGGACGCTGGCTTTCGATGTTACCAAATAAAAGAAAAGTGTGTGATTGGTGTTTGAGACAATGCTATTGATTGTCGCCATCATTCCTGCTAAGCTGCTGCCATTCGACGCAATTAATACTTGCATCGGTTTACCATCATGTAAATTTGTTGAAACCTTTACCGGAGCATTAACTGGAACTGGACAAAATTGTATTCTTACTGATATTGTACAATGACGTTCTTTTAAAAGATCGTTGCATCGTCGATTATCATTAATACACACCTGAATGCTCTTTCAAAAGAAACGCATGATCAATTTTCTCATCATCACTCACACGGTGCCATAATACAAATGCGGTGAGCAATGTGCATAAGAGTGAACCAAATATGAATATATACAATCCTGCAATACACATAGAAAAAACAGTACATTTTTTATTACGCTCGTTTTTCAGAAATTTCTACTGTATTGTGGACTAGACTGTACCGGGAATGAAATCACAAAAACTGATTGGCACATTTCATGCTGGCAATTTAATATCTTATTAATTTTGAGCAGCATGTTTATTCCTCTGCCATGCAACGCAACATGAGAAACAGCAAACATTCGAACCTATTTTCCGTTTCCACGTCAACATCGTTAGCTATGTTTTGATTGATGAATGAGCTGTTTCGCTTTTGATATCTCAACTGATTGCCGGATTCCTAAGCACTATGGCTGACATTTATCCCACAAATGATTTTGGTGCCCAATAATTGATGATTCAATTTCCGATTAAAATAAATGAGACTTCAAAAAAGTTTACTACATGTACAGTAAATGAAAGCAAGTATGACATTCTATGACTTGCGGCTGTATTTTTTACAAAGAGCCCAAATCAGGTTGCGAGAAACGTCGTAAATGCAAATCTGAGAACCAGCAGAAACACACAGACGACCCTTCTCGTTGTAAATGGAACTTTTGTAACCCATTCCCCCGAATATGTTATCGCCTCAGTTGTAATTGGGTACTTTTGAAAAGGAATTAAAAAAGAAAAGTGCATCGCTACTCTCTCCACCCATTATTCGCCATTATCATTGCTCATGACATTTTGTCATTATTCGCCATTGATTTTGTCGTTGTCGTAGCGATATGGCAAGTGCGCAAACAGTCTATTAGCTAGGTAGCTATCGATACTCGATACTGTGTATACCTATAGATTTTGTACTATCGCCCATCCCTATTAGCGAGAGAAAGTCGACCAAATTTGTCGTTGTCGTGCGTGATTCCGATCAAAGATGGTTGTCCCTGCCCCAGCGAAGAAACCTGTAAGTAAATTTAATTAACGTAAATAACTGTAAATTCACAACAGTTTCAACTTTTTTTTGTTAGTTGATGGTTGATGGTTGAATTCGCAGCTAAATTGGTATGTCCCTAAGGCAGGGGGGGGGGGTGGACAAATATTTAAGCCTAGCGATGGCCGCCATTTGCCAACACGTGTAAAGTGAGAAACGATTTTGCTTTTTTCATAAATTTCGAGCACATTTAAAAGGTTTTCGGTTTTTGTTCTCACCAATCAAAGGTGGCTCGGATATGATCGTAGCGATTGTCCGGCAAAAATAGTTTTTATTAAAGAGTATTTGCCCATGCTCAAAAGGTGCTCCAGATTGCAGTTAAGCCTTCATTTGAGAGAATGGAGTAGCTGGTGGCGATGGTGACGCCACCAATAGTTATTTCTATGGGATTTGTGGTGCCATGCACGGCGTGGTAAGCTAACGTGTTCGCCGAAACGTGAAAATGAAAATGCCAGTCTAACGAAGCAATTATTTGAGTTGACCTAATTGTGTTTCGCTTTTTTATTCGAAAATGGTAAATGCTAGGTCTTTAAACTATTCTACACGGTGGTTAAAGATAAATACCTTCGATAGCGCTTAGTTGTACCAGATCCTCGAATTTAGGCCTAACCTAATGGTCGCCAGATTTGGTTTTTTTTTTTAATTTACTGAAGTGTATATTACAACAGAAGTTTCTGTACCCCTCTCGGTGCTTAGGCACTATGTGAGGGGCACATATCCAATGATTTTTTTTTTTAATTCACTGAAGTGACTGGTCACAACAGGAAGATTCTGTACCCCTCCGTGCTATTGCACTTTGTGAGGGGCACGTTTTCACCAGTACCCCGGGCCAAAGCCCGCGCCGGGAATCGAACCCGGGACCGCCGAACACCAGTCCGTCATAAACCAACTGCGCCACGACGGGTCGTTTATATGTTGTCGTTTTAATATACAGTGGCTGACTGGATCCTGTGTTTCCCATCAACATACAGTGAATTAATTTAATTGGCATAATGAGAAGCGTCAAAATATTGAACTCAATTTTTCGAACCTTCCCCTTTTTAGTCATAATGACGACGATCACCTAAGGTGGTTACAAACGAAAAGCGTCTACTGCACTGTCAAACTCAGTGGTTTTTGTTAGTGTAATGTATACAAGTATTCTTGTTTTCCAATGTTTCTTTAAATATTTTTATCTTAAGACGCAGACTGCTGCCCAGAAGCCTGCCGCTGCCAAGGCCGGTACGGCTAAGGCTGGTGCGGCGAAGCCAGCAGCAACAAAACCCGCTGCAGCCAAGCCGGCAGCGGCCAAACCGACCGCTACGAAGCCTGCGGCGGCTACCAAGCCTGCTGCCACTAAGCCGGCCGCGACCAAGCCTGCGGTAACCAAGCCAGCCACGGCCAAGACTGCTGCGACTAAGCCAGCTGCGGCAAAATCTGCGGCGGCTACCAAGCCTGCTGTGGCCAAGCCCGCTGCTGCCACGACCACCAGGCCCATCCAGCCGAAATCTGCGAAACCCAAGAAGGCAACCCCGACGGTCGCCAAACCCCGCACGACGATCCTGACCCCTGCCAAGGGCGGTCGTAAGAAGAAGTCTACGATCAAGTACAGCATCGACTGCTCTCTTCCGGTCGACGATGGAATCATGAACTGCTCAGACTTTGTAAGTGAAAGGTCGTACTTCGGAGTTAACCACACCTATTTTGAGTAACTATAAATAGCCCTATTGTATTTATTAGTCGTTGGATCATGTGCATACATTTCAGTTCTATGTGTTCACGCTTTCGTCGAACATCATTTCGTCTTTGGCTTGTTATAGTAGTACTACTAATTCAGCTGTACCTTTAGATACGGTTGTTTAGAACGTGGGATGATCGATCATTAAGTCAATATTTCGTATAGAATCATTAACGCCCAACTGATGTACATTTTTTTTTCAGGAAAAGTACTTGCGTGAGAAGATTAAGGTGAAGGGAAAGACCAATAATTTTGGACGGGAGCTGTCGATGGAGAGGCAGAGGGCTATAATTAATATTACGTCCGAGATAATCTTTTCCAAGAAGTATGTAGACGGCACTTTTGTTTTTAGTTTTTTTATTGTCAAGTATCTAGTCAAGTTTTACTACAATTACGTGTCATTTTTCAGGTATTTGAAATATCTGACAAAGAATTACCTGAAGAAGAACAATCTTCGAGACTGGCTGCGAGTTGTTGCTACCACCAAGGAATCGTACCAACTTAGATACTTCCAGATCAACAATGACGAAGACGAGGACGACGAAGATAACGATTAAGTTGAACGCCATTGAGAATTTGTTTGAATACTGAAATAAATGCCATTGGCCTTTGGTTTTCATTACGGAAGTCGCGGGCTCCCTGCACACAAGTAATTCGTTCGAATTTGCATTGCAATGAACATACAACTTTTGAATATTGAAGGTGTTGGGAATACTCCTAGACAGATTCAAAGAAATGGAAACCAGTATAATAATGTCCGATAGTAAGACAATTTAATCCATCAGGTACAGAGAATATAAAATACACGAGCTTTGACCGCTAGGTAATTATCAAGTGACTTGTAATCGTTAAGTTATTTAACGATCGTATATTTTATATTCTCTGTTTTTATTATTTGTTAAGGGGTATACCGCCTGATTTAACCGCTCAAAGCCCCCCCCAGGAGGCGACCTGGTAATTTTGCCTAGCCCAGGCTTAGTATAAGCTACCCAGGTAGGAATCTTTAACGTGTACCTGACATCGTACAGGCACGGGTCCCACGGCTTTACTTACATTCCGAAGGAAAGCGCGTTAAGGAATTTCTCTCGCCCGAAAAATTCCGAAGGTGTCTGCTGGAATCGAAACCGCGATCACGGGCTAAGAGGCGAACGCGCTACCTCTCTGCCACCGACACCTCTTATATTCTCTGTACCTGATGGATTAAATTGTCTGACTATTTGACATTATTAACGTGTTTTCCATTTCTTTGGAATTAGTGTATTTTCATTTATGCAACTTTTGTTAACGACGCCCAATGCGAAGTTAAAAACGAGAATTATTTCATCAACGTTTTGAGACTCCATTTTAAACCAAGTTATTGGATTAATAGACTGGTTCGGCGGTCCCGGGTTCGATTTCCGGCGCGGCTCTGGCCGGGGTACTGGTGAAAATGTGCCTGTCACAAAGTGCCTAAGCACTGAGAGGGTGATCCGTCACTTTAGTGAATTCATAATCATCAATACTAATTTAAAATATTGTATATTGATTTGAAAAACAGCTTCCATTGCAAAGTTGCAATCAAGTGAGTATAAAAAACTAAATTTAGAAAATTGAAAATGCCATAATATAGCTCATACAATAATAATGATGTAATCAGAAATCTAATGGAATATATAAAGCCTAATTTCGGAAGCCGCGTGGATATAATATTTAAAATTGGATGACTCGCTGGACGCGAACTCAGGGTGAACGGCTACAATCTACTACTAATGGAATAGTCTGTAGATAGTTTGACGTTGAATTTGTCAATGCCTGACCATCAGTACGACAAATTTGTGGCGCTGCAGTGATACAGCATAATCACAAATCTCATCAATTTTTGGAGCAGATTACCGTTAATTATTAAGGCGCCTATGTCGTGAAATTACTTTTCAAAAGAAAAATCCTCAAACCATGATTTTATTTTTGCAAGAATATATTTTATGTGAATATTTTCGTGCTTTTTGAATTTTACCAAGATTCACTAGAATACCATCTACGTTTTTTAACTGCGTATGTTAATTTTATCGACCACCAGCAGATGGCGCTGAATCACTCGTGAGTGAGGCGGTTGTTGAACTGCCGAGTAAACATAATAAGGAGGAAGTTATGTGTGCATCCCCTAGCGGGGAATAGCACAGTTGTGTTACGAACTGCCGTTAAGAGGCGCTAGCAGTAGTAACGTTACTTGCCCAGAAAATTCATGTACTTTACCGCGAAGGCCCAGTTGTCAAGTCTCAAAATGGCCGCTACATGTAATTTTGTTGTCGTGGATAGAGGTGGTCGTTTTTGGATTTTGTGAATGATTAGGCTAAAGTGTTGACGCTGTTTTCGTCGTGTGCACCAAGAAATCTGTGACCGTACATTGTCCAAAGCCAAGGTAAACAAGATTTATTTTTATTTTGTTGCATCCAACCAGAAATGATTGACACCATAACCCTGTATTGCATTGGTTATTACATGTACATGTTGTCTACGTTTGTTTACAAAATGATAACACCATCCAAAAAAGAATAATGTCAGGTCGAATGGTTGGTTCATCATTTGTCTTTCCGGCTTAGCGATTTGTCAGCCTCAGATGTTCTATCTGATTCTATCTGAGTTCATTGTGAAATTTCGGCTAGTAACTTATTCATTATTAATAGTGCTCGTAAGACTAAATACAGTCTGTCGGTTGGGGGTCCATGTAGTAAGTTCCAAATGCTTAAACCGAATTTGTATCAATTGCAATTCTTAGGTGCTTAGCCTGCTCGATTGAGATTGGCTTTAAACTATCTCGACGTCTTATATTAAAATGATTCATGACTGGTCTCGACTGATCAGGTTGTCGCATAAGACTTTCATAATAGCAACGCTAACACGACTTCTACAAGCGTGACCACCAGATAACGTACATGTAACCCAAGGTGGACGCTTAACACGTAGCGTGCCCAGGTATGGATTAGCCTAACTAAAAACTAACTTCATATTGGTGTGTTGACTTGCCTTATGAAATGATGGAAGTAAAATTAATTTGGGCGGGCTTAAAAGTACTCTGAAGCTATATTAACCTCTATGGCATCGAATTGTTGGCAAAATACCACTGCGGATGCCTTACTGTCAACTGGCGTTCAGACGTCAGTTGTGGATAATTTTCAAAATTATCACTTAACAAATTCAATTTCGGATATCGGTCCATTAAAGATTCCTTTCCTAGGCAGCCAAGGTTAGGCAAAATTTCGTGAAAATATTGTTTTTTCCCCAATGAACTGTAGTTAACCGCACTACAGGCGTTGTGTACCACTCATGGTGCTTAGGCACTGTGCGAGGGGCACGTCCAGTACCCTGGGATCGAAATTTTCGAGAGCCCGCGCCGGGAATCGAACCCGGGACCGCCGAGCCAGTCAGTCGCAATACCGACTGGGCTACGACGAGTCATACAAATTGTTTTAGTCGTCATTTATAAATCAGTACTGTAATTGTTAACATAGCCTGTTAGCATACTTTAAATTTTGACTGGTGGGGCAATTTCTTCCATGACTTCTACTTATTCCGTATAAAGAGGCTGACAAATTTTTCAACTGAAATATCCCGTCTTTACCATCACCTTGATTGTTTACACATTTTCCCCAGGGCATGAAGACCCCCCCCCCTGTTCCCTCGCGAGTGCTCAATTATCGTTGCCGGAACCTTCCTCCAAAGGGAGTGGCGCACTCAGTCACGTCCCTAATTGACCCATTGTCGAAAAACATCAACAACCATCCGTTTGAATTGGCTTGTGCGGTGTTCATGTATTGTAGTTTAAGTGAGGTTTTCGATTTTAGAGATATTCTCCGAAGGGGCTGCTCTGTTTATTGCCTCTGTAAACTACTTTTCTTGAAAAAGAGGCCAAAGGAAGTCTATGCACCCACTGTACTGAGGACTAGATGTATACCCACTAACTGACCAATTGTTTTGATTGCGTCGAAAAAATACAGAATAACTGGAATTAACAAAAATACTGGGTTTTGGTAAATGTACGCTGTGATTATCTGCTTTCTAAAAATGTAGACTTCAGTGAATAAAAAAAAGCTATGCGTACACAATTGAGAACATGTATAAGTAACAAAAATGTCCATGTTCAAAATGTTCTTGTACATATAAATTCATTTAAGATAATGGAATTCAGCAAATTCACAATACATTTTTAATAACAAAATTAGCACGGACAATATGCTGGACAACATTCAAATTCGGCAACAAGGATGAAGTTGAGAACAATTTTATCCTTCAAAATTTGCAGAGTAATTCAAATGTAAAAACATACAAAGTATGGTAATTTTTAACATTTAATGGAACGCGCTGCATCAAAGTTATGGTAGAGCAAGTTACAGGTGGAATAGTACATGAATGCCATAGTAAGTGACTGCACCGTGTCCGGTAATTATATAAATAAGTGAGGTGATCGTAAATTTATATAATTAAAAAAATGTGTAAACTACGATACATACATATTAATAGCTCGAGCCAGGCTTTCGATATCGTACCATCCTCATGAGCGGATCACGGCGCGGCTTGTTGCCGAATTTGAATGTTGTCCAGCATTCCCGTGCTAATTTTGTTATTACAATCATCGGCTCCCTACTCTTATAACTTGAAATTACATTTTTAGGTTAGTTTTCCAGTCACACCAAATCACCAACGATCACGCAAAAGTGACGAACACTTCTGGTATGATCGGTGGTGTCCTGTTATTCTTAAAACCTCATGTATTTAAAAATAGTGTCACCAAATTTGAGTTTTGATTGTCTGTCCTATTTAGTTGTATTTTCGTCATGGTTGAATATTTTTCAAACTAGTTTCTTCGGGATTCACGATATTGTCGAATACTCGAAGGACTGCAAGAAACAAGCTCATCGGAATTTTTATTCAGCGTTTTTTCTCTCCATCGTGTTGATGAGCTCACGATTCTGACCTTGACTTTCACGAAAAACTTGTTTTGCTGCCAAAGTTTTGCGTGGGCAGGTGAATCGCTTTATTCTAGACCCCCTTTACATGTCTGCACCGTTTCATTTTTATGCCTTTCAAAAAACCTTTTTACCATTGTAACAAGTCTTAGCACGACGACGGTTTTAATCTTTAATCCCTAATGAATTCACGCTTGATATACTGTATTGGAAACGGTCATGGGTATATGTTTACGAATAAAAGCACTACCTGTACAGCACGCCAAAGCAGTTGTAGATTAAATAAAATATTATAAACTAACGTCGATGATAAATAAAATGATTAGCATAATGTCAGATAAAAAGACTCTTTAATCCATCTGGTACAGAGGACCTTGACCTTTCGTGAAAGTCTCCGTACCTGACGGATTAAAGTGTCTTGCTATCGGACATTATTCTACTAATTTTATTTATCATCGAAATTAATCTGTTGTATTTATATTTTCTTTATTTTCATTTGTGTGCCCCTCACATAGTGCCTAAGCACCAAGAGGGGCACAGAAACTCCTGTTGTGAAAAATTATTTTTCAATGTTTAACAATTTTTTATTTGTCGATTTTTGCCCTGCATTTTGTTGCTTATAAACATAGATTTTATGGTTAAACGAAAAAGTTCATGAGCAGATTTGGATATATTTAACTGAATAAAAACACCATTTTAGCGGCATAATCCCAAAATTAGAGCTAGACGAAAGAAATATTATAAATATCATTCCTTTCGTCTCTAACTTTGGAATAATGTCACTAAACTATCTAGCTTTGTGCTTTTATTTAGATAGATTTTATGGTTCTAATATGTAGTTAAAATATGTATTGCGGTCGATCCTCTAACCGGAAGCTATATTTTAATAAACTCGTCGTGGCCCAGTTGGTTTAGTGACCGACTGTGGTTTCGGCGGTCCCGGGTTCGATTCCCGGCGCGGGCTCT
>JAQGBY010002782.1:0-21566 GCA_034698785.1 Mycogona germanica | reverse complement strand
GACTTGACCTGCCCCCTCCCGGGTGGGATCACCAGCCATCTGGTTCTGGAGAACGTGGTTTACGCCCCGGGAGTGGCCCTCGGTCTCATCTCCGTGTGTCGGTTGACGGCAGCCGGCTGGGGCTTCTGGTTTGCTGGAGGACAGTGCGCCGGATACGACGCCTCCGCGTTAACAACGTTTTAATAATAATCAACCGTAATTCGATTCGATGAATGTCATAATTCGAAGAAAATTCATCGAATTATGACATTCATTGAATCGAATTTGTGAAAGTTCAACGAATAGTGGTTAATCTACTTCTAAATCTAGACATTATGTGTTTTAATATGACGTCATTAGTCTTTTGAAAATTAGCCAAAGGAATGCTGGTTCCGGTACAAAGCTGGGATTTTATTTGACGCGGATTCGAACACCGGATCTCATTATTGAGTAAGGGTGATCAGCGATCAGTAACAACCTGAGCGACTCCATCCTTTGGTGGTAATCAATGATTTATTTCGAATTTTGTGGGGTACCCTGGAGGCAGCATTATCTGAATTCTGAGCCATCCCTCGTGTTATCGTTGCGGTGCATGTTTGTGCGGGGCATTGGTCGTTGGCTCGCCACCAAACAATGCCAGCGAACTCTGCGCTCGCCAACAGCCCTCAGATGACTACTGACTGTAGAATGCGAAACATATCGTGATGTTTTTCAAAAAGTAAAAACAGTTGGGGACACACTGGGTCTATATTTTGCAGCCATAAAGAGCAGAAAAGAGAGATGTTGTTGGCATTATTCCTGCTCATATTCTGTTTCCACGACACCCGACTTCACCCACAACCCTCGTTTCCATTTTTAGCAAGTGGTAACTTGTCTCGACAACTGATATTACATTCTGGTGAATATATAGAAGTTCCTTCACTAAGAGATGAATCTTCATCCGACAACTCCAGTCCACCACCAAACTGGAAGTTCCTGAAAGCGAATCCCGTGTGAATTACCTGAACTTGAGAAAAGTGCTCAAGAATGTTCTCCAGTGGCCTGGACACGAGCCAGGAGTCTGGTCTCGTTTTCTGAATTTGTCGTTTCAAGTCTTTGATATTGGTTATCTTCTATCTGTAAAACCTTTTCATGGAGAACTCCCCAAATTTGTAAGTCCACTGGATTCAAGTCCGGACTGTTTGGTGGCCAGTGGTTGGCGTCGATCAACTGTGACGTTTCCCGTTGCTTTTGCTTTTGTTGCAACTCAATATTTGAAGATGACACCGGGGATAGTTTATAATAGATGAGGAAATTGCTGGACACAATTTAGGACACCGGTGACGAGTACAAATTTTATTAATAACAAGATTAATAATTCGAGCTCCAGTTATAACAGATCGACGATTAACATAAATAGACGATACTGAGAACAATTTATAATACAATCGCGGACATCTACAATATGGTGGTAAAATTGTGGAGGACAATGCGATGTACTTAAGTGGTGACTGCACTGGAATCACGAAATAGATGTGTATTACTAATGTCCTTTAGTCCATAGTATGGACTAAAGCCCATAAAAATTAATAACGATTGAATCCATTTAATATCCTAATACAGGTACAATATTACTATTTCGTAAGAAATATTCACATAACGTTTTTACAAAATTATATCAATGTAAACATCAACTGCATAGGGCAACAGATGCATTTGTTTTGGACTCTGACATTGGCTTGGTCTTCTTCTGTGTGCTTCCGAAAACAGATATTGATGTGTGATGGAATATTTTACATGTCACCTGTTTAAAGAAGGCAAAGCTATTTAAAGGAATACCCACACAATGTCCCATTAAATTTATTTCAGGATGCAACAGATGGCTAGGACCATGCATTTATAATGTAAAAACTTTTGCTTTTTTGGTTTAATCAATATTTCATTTAGCATCAGTGGATTTTTTGGCAAGTTTTACACACACAACATTGAACCTTACTAGTTGTGGTGTACTCCAGACTCAAGGAGAATTACTTACCAACAAATGCACGAACCCCTGTTTTAGATTTGATGCTATTCCACCATATTATTGATATATCTTGTACGAGCATGATGATCTTAAAGAGAAATAGATGGTTATATCAAAATTAGTTATGTCAAGACAAAAAAGTCAAGGGTACGAGTTGTCATTGTGAGTAGTTGTGAGTTGTTGGTCCAGCAGGGATAATTTTATGGAGACATTAAAAAATCATTGGTATCTGCCGGGAATTGAAATTGTGATTACAGCATCTTCCTTGTCAGGTTCCTTTGACCTTGTGACAGGTGTAATGTTTCACTCACATCGTAAATAGCCATGGGTTCAATTTCGATGAGACCACCAAAAGTAATTTCTGGTGCACTGTACATGGAAGCATTCATCCAGATCAGTTGATTAAGCATTACCTATAAAATACAAATTGAATCAAACAACAACAATAAACTGTTTATTATTGTTTTAATTCAATTTATGGAGATTGTTCGATTTTCTCGATTATAATTTCAGGCTTCGTACTTGACATTCGGACATTGCCATCATTTTACCATTGCCTTGGCCATGTAGCTCGTTAACAACTCCGATGAATCCAACGTCCTTTTACCAAATAAAAGTTGATAGCAATTAAAGGAGACACACAAATTTCGATAACATTGAATTACAAAGTTTAAACCATGGTTTTCATTTACTTACCAATTTTCTCAGCTTTAGAATTTTTGAAATAAGGAGCACATATATAACATATTGAGCAATAGTGATATACATCTGTATACTGATATAATTCAACTCTCTCGACACTGGCTTGGTTAGAAAGTGAATCACAGGTCCCAGAAAGCTCACTTTGTAAAAGAGAAAAAAGAGTAACCAGGGAGCCCACAATTTGTCCAACATTTTGACAATATCTACGTGTCTCAAATAGGCAACATTGAAGGAGTGAGCACACTCCATGAAACCAACATGTGGTGACATCAGTTTCAACTGCTCAATTGCCTTCCGAGTGCCACAAATGATGTAATCGAATAGAACAATTTGGAATAGCATCCACATTGAAAATACACAGTGGTCAATATTCGCCAGGCAATGTAACGTTTCAAAAGGTTCCAAATCTGAACCGAAGGTTCCAAAATTCGCCCAAATGGCGACAAAGCAAGCAATGAAAAATAAAGCAATAAAGAAATAAGTCTTTTTCTTCATCAGCAGCACTTGGCTCATCTCAATGGGCAGAAATGAAATTTCTCGGATCAAGCTAGCGAACAATTGCTTGTGATGTCTCAAGTACAGTTGGAAAACAGAATTGCAGGAGGTATAAACTGTCATATGAAATAAGATAAAATATACATGCCATGTGGTCAAAAGAGTTTCAGTCAATTTAATAAAAAGACTCGAAAAAATGATTAGAAATAAATGGCATGTACTTATGCAAATGAGTAGCCAACTAAGGACAATTCGAAAAGTGTTGCAGTACATTTTCGTGTTGGCCGATTGGAGAACATCAGCAGCAACAAAAGAGAAGAAATAAAAGAATGGTCGAATGAGGTTTTCCAACTGGATCAAATTTGTGCCACTCATTTTTGATTTATTTGTGGATTCGAGTAATATTCAGTAGCTCCGATTTTTTACTAGGTTGTAAGAAAATGTTAATGTTCAAAATAAGAGTTACCTATTTTGTTATTTTTAAGGAATGCTCAATTGTACCGATATTAATTGAAAACGAAATATGTATCCAATTGTCACATTAGTGTAATGTTCAGTTTGCTGAATTATTTCTATGGACGGTTTCGATTCGTGTCCTGACTTTCCTCTAATATCCTAGTTACACTGTAACTATGCTTGGAATAAGAACTCTTGACCAGTGTAACTAGGGTATTAGGAGTATTTGTACAATAGAACATGTTTGACATTCCCAGTGATCTTTTGTCTTTGTTATTGGCAAATTAATTTGTGCGAGTTGTAAAAGACAAAAGGAAAACACAATACACAATAAAAGTAAATAACACAAAACAAAAGCTTGCTTGTTCAAGGTTTCCACTTTATATCGGCTATGTTAATGTAATTGATGAAAAGTCTAGACAATTGAAGGTGCAGTAACTTGTGGTAAAACCCTTCTATGGCCAGACTCACGTGCGCCAATCACGTGATGCCAATGATGCCAGCGACATTTTCCACGCGAGATCCCGAATTGAACACTAGTCGCATGTAGTACTGTTGAAAAATTGACTGGTATTAAAAAATTGCTAATTACTATTTAATTATTACCGCATATTATCTACAGTTATCCTATACTATAAAACTAAGAATCTGATATTCCTGTTCGGAGACTAGTTCTCGAACGGCTCAATAAAATAGCATAAAATTTTACATACCCTTAGGAGAGCACAACAATTCGCTAGCGACGGAATTTCAGATCTCAATTTTCAATATTAAATAATAAAACAATCGTTACCAAATTTTGGATAATCTCCCTTTCGTTTTAAACTTAAAAAATGGCGTCTCCACATCATAAGCATGACGTAGATTTCACGAGACAACCAAGCAAACCAGATAACAGTTCCAACCAAGCAGACCATACCACGTACTATTATCGGAATAATATTTTCAATATAAAAATGAAATAAAATAATATTAAAAAACATAAAATGATCAAATAGATATTTTAAAAATGATTCTTTTTCAATTTAACATAACAATTGTAACACGATTGAAAATCCAAATTTTTAAATATAAAAAGAACATGTTGAGGCACCACTGCATGACGTTATTACAGAGTATAGCACGTGAAAAATCAGTTACTTCACCTTTAACGTTTGCGTTTATCGTGTGTTCATCGTGTAAACGTAAAATAGCCAGTAAATTTAAACAATTAATTTTTTATTTCATTGGTGGTTACTGGAAACCCAGGAAAAGCTTCTTGTATTTCATAAAATCGGAAGACAATATATTTCTCGTTATGAAGAGAATAGATATTTAAATAAAATGGGGCTGTTGGAATTAGATCCCGCCAATTGCCAACTGCGTGACTTGATTCAAGATACAGTTTCGTCTTAATCTTGACGTGTCATTTGATCTTAAAGCGAGTATCGCCTCGGGCTAGATGTTTCATTCGTTCGTTCAAGTCGAGTTTTCGAACAAAAGACAACAAAACCATATTTGGAGAGAATTGTCTCATCTAGCAGTTATGTCAATTTGTTCGTGTAACTGCAAAGGAGTTTCGATGCTCGCTATCTCAGAGACTGCGATTGAGAATCGGGATATTAGCCCTGTCTTGTGTCTTCATCGGGGTGATTTGGTCACTGAGGTCAGATTGGCGCGTTCACTTTTTGTTTTTCGTGTCAATTGTGGATTCGAGTTGCTTTTGCTGGCCAACTTCTTAAGACACGGGTATTACGTTTCTGAGATTGCGGTGAATCGAAGTACACTGTATATGGGATGGGACTGGAGGAGGAGGGTGGCGTTGGGATACTGGAGAGAGAGAGAGAGATTGGAATGTGGTTCCTTGTTGCTTTTACTGTAAAGTCTAAAGAGAGAGACGAGGGTGGCGGGGTGCGTCAGTCGTTGCGCAACAGCTGGTCACATCCGTCCCGTTTCAATACCGATTAGATATTTTTCCTGTTATAGTTATTTACTAGCGTTTTTTTCATTCAAGTGTGCTCAGAATTTGCCCTTAGCAGAGCAATTTTTTTGATCATTGAGATCATTTTCTCTGTGGTCTTTGTATTCCTTTTATGTTGTTTTAGTGAATAGATGTTGACGTTGTATTTACGTGTTTAACCGCATCGGAATCATATCAGTGGTAGCTTTGAGATTTCACTTGCCATGGAAGTGTGTCAACTGGATGTGCACTCGATTTAGTCGAGGAGCCAATATTTTGTCAAATCTCATTAAATGGACTGTAACTTAATTACAGTACATTGATGTGTTGAACTACCACCAACCTAGTTATATAAATTTTTAATGTTTCATCAAATTTGACAAAAATAAGACTGTGAATGATACATATCCTTAATAACAGATTTCAAGATGTTCAGCAGGTCTAGTCTTTGGGATTTTAGCAATGTTTTCAACACAGCTCCTCACCAATAATTAGTAGCTAAAGCCAATGGATATGCCATCTGTGAACAAAGTATGAATTGGTTAGCAACATTTCTGAATGGCAGAAAACAGTGACTTGTTGTCTCTGGTGTCCACTCAGCGGGGACAGATGTGACCTCAGGAGTCCAACAGGGTAGTGTTTTGAGGTCATACATCAAATTTGGTTTTCTATCACATTATTCACCATCTCAGCAACTTGTGTCTCTATTGAGTCTGAAATTTAAACAAAAAATCGAAAAGCAATTGAATGACAATTATCTACTATATCTGAACCTCTGAATGGGTTAGGTTATCAATTAAAATCAATCACCTAAAACAATAACAAAAAATGAATGAAAGGGGAAATGGGAACTGTGGAATCTATATTTGTGAATTACTTAAGATTTGTATTGACTGGGTAAACCGTACTCGGTTTTCCAAATTCTTGCCTAGGCATGCTAAGGAATGACAAGTAAATTGTAAAAGAGAATGAACAAATGTCTCACCGATCCCTCATACAGAGCGCGATGATAGTGACCAAGATGGCCACCGCTGACAGACATCGCCACCACTCAGGCCTGTAGTTGATCAATTATTTCATTGAGGTGGGAGAAATATTCAGGAACAAATGAATGATTAGGAAAAGGACTCTAGGATAAGCAGTCATTCAGCCCATTATTTTAATTTCAATTCAATTTCATGACTACTGGCCTGTTGTGGACTCGCATGTTCCTGTATCGGAATTCCATTGGCCGTTGTAAACACAGTAGTAATCGCACATTGGAACACAAGTGAAATCACAAGTCAATCCACTCTGGCACTTTGTGTAGCCATTACATGTTTCTCCCAAGGTTGCTGAATAACATGAAAGGGTCAAGGAATACAATGTGAGTTATGGAGAGCATGAAATGACCAACAAGGGTGCACTCTACATTAGAGGATTACAGCAGTGATACCATGAAATGGGACAAACAGTTGATATTTGAACACACCTATAGGTGTCTGGGGTGGTACATACCTGGGCCATAGACACACTGTTGCTTGTTAAGGTCATAGTGATTGTTTTGGATGCACTCGCATTGGTAGTCATTGTTGTAGCAAGTCATGTTCGGATCGGTCATGGTGCATTGAATTTCTGCATAACAATAGTCTCCATATGCAACTGCAATAGATTGGAGAAAACAGATTTGCCAAATTTGCATAATACATGTCTACGAATATATAATATACTCTATATAAATCAAACTAAGAACATTTCCATGGTATACCTTTGGAGTAGCATTGGTCATTGGAATCGGTATATCCATTGCAATAGCACTCGTTGCTACTTGTGTTACATGTAAATGCATATTTAGGACAATCATACAGGGATTTACAAAAATATTGATCTGGAAATATATAAAATGAAAACTGTATCAACAAATTTTCAAAATATTCTGAGAAATATGGGTGACCAATTGATATGTAAATATTTTTGGGGTTAAGTATTAGTGCACCTGTAGCAATTTTTTTAACCTTTGCAAATGAGGTTTGAAAGAAGTTGAAGGTAAGGAAGGACCATCATTTTTTGTCTGATATTTTTTGCTGAGAATTTCATTAATTCCCCTTGGGGTCAACAAACGACCCTGCTTGTTGCTGACCAAGAGTCAGGCAATTATACTTGCCTTTATAGACGCAGGCATCGAGGGAATCGTTATAGGTGTTGTAGAAATTGCAGTCGCAAAATCCTTTGGAGTTGCAATACAAGGATGGATCGTCGCATGTAACATTGTCATTGCACTGATCATTGTAACTTGCACCTACATGTACATACATGAAAAAAAGTGTCAATTAAATCTTATGTTATAAAATTAAGCTAATGGTTTCTGTTGGTAACAGTGATCTGAGAGCACAGGAACGTCCGAACCCATCGCCATGTCATCGCCATTACAATGTCTAAAGTGCAGCAAATTCCGAGATTATTCCACTTTATTTCATGTATTTATGGTGTGGAGTAAATTATTTGATTTATAAAAAATAAATCTTTTAACTATGACAGTTTGGATGTTAATGTCTAGCATGCTCCAAATTGACCTCTGTAGACTTCAGATTAAAATATCTCATATTATATGTTACACAGCTAATCACAGCTTAATCTATGTTAAATTTTATTCCAACTTTTTAGTTTTAGAAACAAGAAATTGGCGTTAATCTCGTCCAAAAAATTCCGAAGGTGTCGGCCGGAATCGAAGCATGATTCGTGCGAGAAATCAATCACGCTATCCATTACACCATTCGACATATCTTGATTCTATATCTTTTTTTATCTTCTACTCTGTAATCGTGGTCGTAATGCATAAGTTGGATACACTGGCATTCAGTTATTTGTTATAAATTAGCTTTTGCTGTACGTACTTGTGATATGACTGTGCTGGGTTCGAGTCCCGACTCCCAATCTTGCGTTTATTCGATGACGGCGACGATGGGTGTGACCTCAAATAGTGCTCATAGACCGTTGAGTTTAAGGACACTGAATCTCCACTAGTCATATTCGCTGTTCAGAATAAAAATTCTATCTCACCTGATCCAGATGTAGTTAAAGTCACTAACCATAGCAGTGCTAGGAACAAGGCAGTTGAAACAATTTTGAACATTTTTGATAAGTTCGACTAAACAGTTGTATCTTTAATGTTGGTCTAGTCATTCTCCAAATACAGTACAATTCTCACTGCTTTTTAAAAAATGGATAATCAGCTTGTTGGTTTGTGATTGTGTTGCTGCTATCATTTGAATTTGATCTTATCTTATCGATTTTGTAAATTGCTTTGTGAGTTTGAAAGTAGGAACGCACATTAGATCTTGTTCTCGCTTGGCAGTGGTCGATAAAAGATCATAGGAAAGAAATCAATATTAGGTTGCAATTGGTTTTCGTATTCAGAAGGGAGAGGGTAACATTAATGTTGGGGACATTGTGTGTCCAGCTCTGACTGGAGATAGTAGAAAGGACCATTCTCATATGGTTGATGAGTTGCATTGCAGGTTTGATTCATATTTTAACTCCTATTCTCCCCAGAGTGTGTCGACATAGGATTAACCTTCAGAGCCCGAAATACACAGGGTTGTATTTGTCAGAGGGGGTTGAACCCCATGTTCAATTTTGAACCCCTCCCCCTTTAGACCTTCTGGAGGGTTGGTTCGACCCCCCCTGCTCTGGTCGCGGCTACATGTGTTGCTGCCAATGGTTGAAAATCGTCAATACAAAACATTCTATGGATAATGGTTTATCTTCCAAATATCTATATTAATTTTTGTTCCTATTGTTCTTTTCTGTGGTATGTTACTAAAGATGACTGATATGTCATACAGCTGTGACCTGTGCCAATAATTGATCATCTCAGGTACGACTCGTCGTAGCGCAGTTGGTCAAGCGACGGACTGTGGTTGGGCGGTCCCGGGTTCGATTTCCTGCGCAGGCTCTCGATTATTCGATCCCGGGGTGCTGGTGAAAATGTGCCCCTCACAGTGCCTAAGCACTGAGAGGGGTACAGAAACTCATGGTGTGATATACACAACAGGGAATTTTTTTAAAGGCAGCCCCCAATAGAGGGCTTACGGCGGGGGTGGACAGACCAGTTGGGGACAGAAATGGATTTATTTGAGAAGGCTCTGGATTTGAGGATGTGTCAGGCCATTCCACTGTCAACACACTCTAGGGAAATAGGAGTTAAAATATGACGCAGATGCACATTGAAGCTCGTTCACCATTCTAGTGTGGCCCCTTCTTCTACTTCTGTTAGGATCTGGGCACGTAATACAGAATTTTGAGCAGCAACCTTAAACTGATCTCCCTCCTACCCAGTTCCAGTGTCTCCCAACCCAGTTTTGATAACATGTCCGTGTCACCGTCACTTTTTCCAAATCTACAGCTAACAAATCTCGCAGCTCCAAGTTAAACCATTTCAATTTCTTCTTCAAGTCCCACATGGTACCCACATTGAATGGACAATTGCATTGAATTTACATTGCAAAAAATTAATTTGACAGCGAGTGGAGCCACTATTTGTAAACAATGATTATAAATCTTTAAAAAATGAATATTACAAACTTAATCTGCTCGAAACCAGAAAAATACCAAGTTTTTGATCAGGCTCATACATAAACCTAAAAGTTATTACAGTGTGAATAACGGAATTGTTCCAAAACTTGAATTTAATGAGGTCAAAATTATTAAGTAACAAAACTTGACACCAATAGTGTCAATTATACACCTGGACATGATCAACACACATAACATACCACTACAACAAGTTTTGTGAACGGTGAAGTCTTAAGTTTGCATCACAGATAAGATGAGTTAATTGTTTTAGAAATAATTAATTAATGGACCACAACTTAATTTCTGCATAAAGATGTGTTGAACTACCACTAACCTAGTTTTATAAATTTTAAATGCTTCATCAAATTTGATGAAAATAAGACTGTTTATGATACATCTCCTTAATATCTCAGATTTCGACATTATCAGCAGGAATCTAGTCTTTTGGAATTTTTGCAAAGCTTTTAACACAGTTCATCACCAACGTTTAGCTGCAATGGGTCAATGGATATGACAACAGTGAACAGTGTAGATTGGTAAGCAGCATTTCTGAATGGCATAAAACAGTGAGTTGTTGTCTCCGGTGTCCACTCAGCAGGGACAGATGTGACCTCAGGAGTCCAACAGGGTAGTATTTTGAGATCATGCATCAAATTTGGTTTAATTGTCTGAAATTTAAACATAAAATAAAAGACAAATTTCTAATATTTCTAAGCATCTGAATAAATTAGGTCGTAATGACTGGCTGCAATTTAAGTCCATCGCGTAAAACAAAAAAATGTATAAAAGAGGAAATGGGAACTGTATGGGAATAATATTTGCGAATAACTCAGATTTGTCTTGACTGGGTAAACCTTACTCTGTTGTTCAAATTATTTCCTTGCTATGAAATGACAAGTACATTGTAAAAAAGAATGAACAAATGTCTCACCGATTCCTCACACAGAGCACGATGATAGTGACCACGATGGCCACCGCTGCCAGACATCCCACGACAATCCCAGCCACTGCGCCACCACTCAGGCCTGTAGTTGATCAATTATTTCATTGAGGTGGGAGAAATATTCAGGAACAAATGAATGATTTGGGAAAGGACTCGAGGGTAAGTAGTCATTCAGCCCCATAATTTTAATTTTAATTCAATTTCTTTGCAACTGGCCTGGTGCTGGTGGGGACTCGCATGTTCCTGTATCGGAATTCCATTGGTTGTTGCATACACAGTAGTAATCACACGGGGGTCCATACTCGCAAGTTAAATAACAAGTCAAGCCACTCTGGCACTCTGTGTAGCCATCACATGTTTCTCCATAGGTTGCTGGATCACATGAAATGGTCAAGGAATATGACATTATGATCAGCATGAAATGACCAACAAGGATGTAGTCTACCAGGTTGTTTGTACATGTATAATTTCGACCATTTAGATTTCTGTGAGGTCCATGAAATGAGTAAAAAAGTTGATATTTGAACACGCCTAGGTGACTGGGGTGGTACATACCTGGGCCATAGATGCACCGTGTCTCGTTTAGGTCATAGTGATTGTCTCTGATGCACTCACATTGGTAGTAATTGTAGCAAGTCATGTTCGGATCGGTCATGATGCATTGGGTTGCTGCGTAACAACTTCCTCCATATGCAACTGCAGTGACAAGAATGGACAAACCAGATTTGCCAAATTTGGATAATACATGTATACAAATATATAATATACTCTATATTAGTGTTAGAGCATAAACCAACTGAATCCAAAGCTCTTATATAAGCCTGGCAAGGTGTCCCAGGAGTATATCCCAATCAATAGCTCAAGCTAAGCCCACACAAAGCACAAATAAACAAATTTCACCCTTTTAATTTTCATCTGGACAAGAAATAACACTAGACAAAAACACTCCCCCAACAGGCAATGCAGATGCCCCCAACAATAAGCAATCCCACAATGGCACTCTGAAACAATTGTTTTTCCAAGATCCCCACACATAACCCAGAACATTTTCATGGTATACCTTTACGGTAGCATTGGCCATTGGGGTCTGTGTATGCATCACAATAGCACTCGTTGCTACTTGTGTTACACGTGAAGTCATATCTGTCACAATCAAACTTTGATTCACACATATATTGATCTGGAAATATATAAAATAAAAACTGTAACAACAAAAATGAAAATTAAACTAATTCCCAAAAATCTGGAAAAAAACAAAGTGATGTCCTAAGACACATTTAATCCGTCAGTTACCGAGCACATATGAAAGTGTCTTACTATCGGACATCACTTTGCTGTTTTCCAGTTTTTTTGGGAATTAGTTTAATTTTCTTTCAAAAATAATATCTGTCTGCGTGTTGCTGAACACTTTCTATGAACAACAAATTTTCAAAACATTCCGAAAAATATCGGTGGCTATAGTATTTATGTAGTAATACTATAGAAATCCCTTTTGGAATGCCATACATTGTGTGCCCAAAATGTCTTATGTTTTGCTTAAAATTCCATTAATTGCCCACCGTCATAATGGTGGCCAGTTAACCCCTTGGGTCGACAAACGACGCTGCTTGTTTGACCAGAACGGACATAAAAGACCAAAAGCCAGGCAATTATACTTGCCTTTATAGACGCAGACACCGAGGGAATCGTTATAGGTGTTGTAGAAATTGCAGGCACACAATCCTTTGGAGTTGCAATACAAAGATGGATCGTCGCATGTAACATTGTCATTGCACGTATCATTGTACATTGCACCTACATGTACATACTCTGTAAATGCATAGAAAGTGTCATTTAAATGTTATGTTATAACACTAAGCTAATGGTTTCTGTCGGTGACAGTGATTCGAGAGCACAGGAACGTCCGAACCCATCGCCATGACATTTACAATGTCTATAGTGCAGTAAATTCCGAAATCATTCCATATTATTTTAGATTTATAAAAAATTTTTTTGGATCATGTAGAAAGTTTCCACCATATTTTAGTAGCAATTTCTAAGACATGTGCTACTTCATGCACTTGCAGCACTTTTATGCAAAGGGGTTTTCGACATCTGGCACTCTGTGAGTTCAAACTTGACCAGTAAGCAAGTGAGGCAAATGAAAATCTTAAAAAAATGTTTGACAACAATGCCCCTTAAGAAGGAACAGTGTGAGAATGGTCGATGTGTGCCTCAAAGATGCATTGTCTTGGGGAAAACAAAAATGCTTGGGTACCTCACGAATTGACCGAATCAAGAATCGATCACCCAACTGTAGTTGTTATTATTTGTGGAGACTTCAACCTGTCGGGAATTGATTGGGGGTCTTACTGTGTAGCAAACAAATCAGGAAATTATTCTAAGGCATCTGGACCTGATGAACTTCTTTTTTGAACAGATTGTGAAGTGTTCTACAAGGGATAATGAAACCGAGGGAAATATTCTTGACCTTGTTATTTCTAATATTCCTGAAGCAGTTAGTGATCTTGATATTGTTGATGGAATCAGGCAGGGATCATAACACTGTTCACATAAAGCGAAGAACCCTAACAAACATTGCTAAAAATAATGACGTCACAAAAGCAAAAATATGGCTGTTAACTTTGGAACTTCCAAGATTGGTTTTTGTGAAACGTATTTTTAACGAATAGATTCCGGAACCACGTGTTTGTCGTGTTCGACCAGCGCGTCACCTACCGGTGACCCCCATTTTTTTCGGATTAGACCCGTGTCCCTTTTTCACTAATGGTTATCCATTTCACCACTCGACATATCTTTTTTCTATTTATTCTTTTTCTCTTACATTTATGCAAATTTTCTAAGCGTGGTCGTAAATTAGCTTTTGCTGTACGTATTTGTGAAATGACTATGCTGGGTTCGAGTCCCGACTCCCCATCTCGCGTTTATTCGATGACGGCGACGATGGAGGTGACATCAAATAGTGCTCATAGACTGTTGAGTTTAAGGACTCTGAATCTCCACTAGTCATATTCGCTGTTCAGAATAAAAATTCTATCTCACCTGATCCAGATGTAGTTAAAGTCACTAACCATAGCAGTGCTAGGACCAAGGCAGTTGAACCAATTTTGAACATTTTTGATAAGTTCAACTACTCAGTTGTATCTTTAATGTTGGTCTAGTCATTCTCCAAATACAGTACAATTCTCACTGCTTTTTAAAAAATGAATGATCAGCGTGTTGGTTCGTGATTGTGTTGCTGCTATCTTTTGATCTTATCTAATCGATTTTGTAAACTGCTATCTTTGTGATATTGATAGTAGACGAACATTAGATCTTGTTCTCGTTTGGCGGTGCTCGATAAAATATCATAGGAAAGAAATCAATATTAGATTGCAATTGGTTTTCGTATTCAGAAGGGAGAGTGTAACATTAATGTTGGGGACATTGTGGGTCCTGCTCTGAGACAAATGTCTTTTTTTGTAACAGTACCTGATCAATCAGTATTTCATCATCTGTATCAGTATCCATCATAATCAGTAATCAATACAAATCAGTGCTTAATTCAGAAATTATAAGTTACATGTGTGAACAGCGCTTGAGCAGTTGACAAATGATAATGTTTTTTACATAAGTGTACAAAGTGATGAATGAGTTGGCACATTTTAATTTACATATGTCATATATAATCATATCGCAGTTCGATCCCAATGGGCCAAACATTTATTTTTCTAGTGTAGAGTGCCGCGGCTATAGATGGCGGGTTTGATTGAGGTGAACATATTAAGTGATTAGAGTGATTAGACCGGTGATTAGAGGTGTCGAGTGCTCAAGATCGGGATAGTGTGATTTCCTCGTGGTCAGTGATCACGGTTTCGAATCCGGCTGACACCTTTGTAAAACAGGAACAAAGATCCCTTTCCTAGGCAACCTCTACTTTCGGCGCCATTTTGTTTTTGAATGTTGATGAAAGGAAAAATTCAAAAACCGGAAGTGTCTATTAGTTATGTGGAAAAGATCAAATGAATCCGAACATGTGCTACTTTTATAAAGCATTTTATAAATCTGTCAACAAACATGAATCAACCCTCTGTATTGAGTTGGTTCGCCTTCCGGAAAAACTGACTATTTTCGTGCTTGACTGTTATCGTAGTTGACATTAATCGCGTGTGACGCCTACCAAGGGATGAGTGATTATTGCTGGTGGGCCTTCTTAACATACATTTTTTATTGTGATATTCATTTCCGGTTTCGTCCATCCTTGTGACTGGATTGCCTGCTAGGTTACATTACACATTGTAGATGCTAGACGGCGATATCGGCGACTCGTGATCACGGTTTCGATTCCGGCCAACATTTTCGGAATTTTTCGGGTGAGACAAAAAGATTGCCGCGGCACTCTATACTACAAAAAAAACTGTTTGGCCCATTGGGACAGCGCAAAGTTTACAACTAACAGTTTGTCCATGTTGTGGACGAGTCACTGATGTCACACATGGCAAGGAAAGAAGGTCATAGAGATATAGACCTCAAGGGCAATAGAACAAAATGGCTGCAACTGCCGATTATTATATAGGATATCTCGCACGCGATTTAATCATTATTAGTTGATGAAAACATTATTTTTCTAAATTTCCTTTTTTGACAATGAAAAATTGGCATATTTTGAAGAACGTCGAGTGACCGATAGTAAAAAGTTGTATCGCCGGAAAGGTACTAAGAAAGGCTGGCGGCGATAGTTAACGATAAGTTACTGATAGTTGGCAAACGTTTGGGAGAAACCTCGTATAAAAAGATCAACTTAAAAAATGTTGGGAACATTGTGTATCCAGCTCTGACTAAAGAAGAAAATGGCACTCTCAGATGGTTAAAGATTTTCAGTGTTTATTCGATTAATATTTGAGCTCCTATTTTCCCAAAGTGGAACAGCACGAAATGCAAAGTCTGTTGGAACCTGGTCTTTTGACCCCCCCCCCCCCAACATCATCCCTTCCCAGCTTTCGTTGAAACAATATCATCAGGGAAGATAACATGAGTAGGAGTCACTGCGAAGTAATTGATCAATTGGCACACGACAAGATTGCTATAACTGAAATGCAATGCTCAATTCTATGTAATTGAGTACTTGATTGATTGTATTGGGTAATTGAGGGTAGTTTGTACAGTGGGTAATTGAAATTCTCGTATTTACACATAGGTCACAATATGTGTATAAAGAGCACTTTACATGCACATGATGTTGAGAAGGATTCATCAAATTTGGTTTTTTATCACAATTTTCGCCATCTTTTTGTTGTATCTGAAATTTAAACAGAAAATCGAAAAGTGATTGAATGACAAATTGTTTCATATTTCTGAACCACTTGGAACCGGCTTCAAATTAATTGCCTAACACAACAAGAATTTATGAAAGATAAAATAACTGGATACAGATAATTGTCAAAATTCTATCCTGGGCACGCTAAGGAGTGACAAGTACTTTGTAAAACAAATGAGGAAATAAATGTCTCACCGACTCCTCATGCAGCACACAATGACGATGACCACGATGACCACCGCTGCCAGACATCCAATGATTATCCCGGCCACTGCACCACCGCTCAGGTCTACAGCTGATCAATCATGTCATTGAGGGAATGGAATATTCAGGAACACATGAATAATTAGGGAAAGGACTGGAGCGTTAAGTCATTCAGTCTCACTATTTTATTTTCAATTTCTTTACTGACCTGGTGTTTTCAAGGACTCGCAGGTTTCTGTGTCTGAATGCCATATTTTGTATTGGTCGATGCATACACAGTAGTCACCGCACACGGATCTGCCGTAAGCACACAGATATTCACAACTTAAACCACTCTGGCACTGTGAGTGATCGCATGAATCTCCCCAGGATGCTGGATCGCATGAAATGGTCAAGGAATATGACGTGTTATGGCCAGCATCAAATGACCAACAAGGGTCTGCCAGGATTTTTGTACATGACCTTTATCTACTTATTGGTCATTCTACAGAATGACCTGTTCAATTTTCAATTTAGCCTGTTCAATTTCGACCATTAGATTTCAGCGAGAGAAAGAGAGAGAATTCAGCTCAGCTCTTTTGGTTTTTTTTAAATTCACTGTAGTGTGTGTGTATCACAACAGGAGTTTATGTGCCCCTCTCAGTGCTTAGGCACTATGTGAGTCTCTTATCAGATCGATGCCTAGATGTAAAGGTGCCTAGGTGGACATACCTGGACCATAGACACACTGTTGCTTGTTAAGGTCATAGTGATTGTCTGTGATGCACTCGCATTCGTAGAAATTGTAGCAAGTCATGTTCGGGTCGTTCATGCTGCATTGCTGATCGTAGTTGCAGTGGTCTCCATATGCAGCTGCAATAACGAGAATGCACAAAGCAGTTAAATTTAATTTCGATAATACATGTACATGTATACAAATATATATTACAGTGTATATATGTCGAACCAAGAATATTTTCGTGGTACCTTTCGGGTAGCATTCATCCGCGGAGTCGATGAATCCGTCGCAGTAGCACTCGTTGCTACTTGTGTTACACATGAACATATAAGAACAAGAATTTTCTGAATAGCAAGGATTTTGTGCTGGAAATATACAAAATGAACAACAATTTTTCAAATATTTCAGAGAAATATCGGTGACCTATCGGTAAAGTATAATCAGGCTCCTTTAATGATCTCCCCAGTAAGTTGAACATCGGTCAATATACAAGAGGCCAAGTGGTAGAACTAAAAAAAATATTTCTAGGTGAAGCTGATCGTTGGACGCGATCTATAACTCGGCAACAAAGTTGAAGTTGTATAAAAAGAAAAATTATATTACGGCAGACAGCACAGGATTACAAGGTTGGAAAATCATCCGCCATTTAATTCAATATTATACAGATCACCTCCACAAGGTTGTACCATTACATCTCGATGATTTTATCTTTTCCAACCTTGTAATCCTGTGCTGTAATATACGAAAGTCTGCCGTTATATAAAAAAATTTTTTTTATACAACTTTAACTTTGTTGCCGAGTTATAGCTCGCATCCAACGATCCCCTTCACCTAGAATTACTACCAACGGCTCCTACTTCAATTCCGTGTTTAAAAAAAAAGTATTTGTTCAGGGGGTTTACCAGTGATTTAACTCCTCAATACCCCCCAGAAGGCGACCTGGATATTTTTGCCGAACCTAGGCTGTCCTATGAAAGAGGTCTGTCTCTTTTACTTCTATTCCGAAAGAAGGCGCCTTAAGGAATGTCTCGCCCGAAAAATTCCGAAGGTGTCGGCCGGAATCGAAACCGCAATCACGGGCCAAGAGGCGAATGCACTACCTCTTTACCACTCGACACCTCTTGGTAGGAGTCGAGTGGTAGTATTAACTAAAACGGTGGTGAGTCACAGGACTAGACTTAGAAAATCGGCAGCGTAGATAAGTCTTAACATAAAATTTAAAACATCTTCTCGAAGATAAATTAAGAAAATTTGCGAAACACAAAAGACAAACGTAAGAACTAGCCTTGACTTCAAATTATTGGTAAAGACGAAAGTTTTGTGGGTGTTCTTACGTTTATCTTTTGTGTTACGCAAATCCTCATTTTCTTAATTTATCTTCGACAAGATATTTTAAATTTTAGGTTATGACTTCATTGTCGAATTTCTAATTGTAGTCCTGAAACTCCCCACCGTTTTAGTGTCATGAGTGCTTACTCATTAACTTTTGGGATATAAAGTATCAGTGCTAATGTAACTACTGTAACGATTCTTTTGTTCTTCACAAACGAGGGTTGAAAGAAATTGAGGTTAAAGAAGGACCGTTATTTTATGTCATATCTTTTGTTGAGAATTCCATTTATCGATTGTTTGACCATAATAATATTGGACAGTTGCCATTCCTCTTGTGTTAATTCACCGTGACCTTTGGCTTGTTTCTGAACATTATACTTGCCATCATAGACACAGACATCGAGGGAATCGTCATAGCCGTAGTAGTAATTGCAGTCGCAAACTCCTTCGGGGTTGCAGTACAAAGATGGATAGTCGCATGGGATATCGTCATTGCACGGATCGTTGTATCCCGCATCTACATGTACATACGTGAATACAAAAGTGTCAATTAAATTACAGACAAATACGATTTCTCGTATTGGAATGCAGCCTAGGTTAGGCTGAGCAATCAACGGTGAACCTCCTTAACAAACATTTTTTACTGTCCACTGTTGTTTGGTCAAGATGCTGGACGCATACCAGGAGAAACCGGTGACAAGAACAAAAATAAATTAAAAACTGGTGTATTAAAATTTAGGACTCCAGGTTATAACAGGTCAAAATCAGGTTTAATTAATGATGAAATAATTTCGAGACACTAGGAAAAAATATAATCACAACGCGGTTATAAAAACATTTTTGAATTTAAACAAATGTTGGTCGTTGTTGTTGGTTGTCATCAAGTTAGATGGTTGTGTTTCAATTTACTTCACTTGAATATCGAGTTTCAATTTCAGCTAAATTGTACATACCTGATCCATTTATGCAAATTTCCTGATTGTGGTCGTAATGCGTATGTTGGATACAGGCACAGTAATTGTCATTGCAAAACATGTTCGAATCGGCAGCGATGCATTGGCCATTGTAGTAGCAGTATTCTCCATATTCAACTGTAATTAAGTGCAAGTCGGTTTTACAATTTCTGGATCAGCTTTGTATTATTTCACAAAACTGGAATAATATTCGTTCTGATTCTGAAGAGATTCGATGTTTAAATTGTACGACTCGTGGTAGCCCAGTCGCTATTGCGATGGACTGTGGCTCAACGGTCCCGGGTTCGATTCCCGGCGCCAGTTCCGGATTATTCGATCCGGGATACTTGTGAAAATGTGCCCCTTACACTAAGAGGGTTCAGAAACTCGTGTAGTGCTATTTACTAACAGCAGTTGTGGCAGAAAGAATTTACATCAAAATTTGGATCATAAAGGTGAATCGGCTCTTTAGGTCTTGTGGAATTGGGACTGTTAGGAATAAGATGACAAATGAAACTAGGAGATTTTCATATTACCTTTGCTGTAGCATTGATCATTGGTTGCGATGAATCCGTCACAGTAGCACTTGCTACTGTTTGTGTCACACGAGAAGTCATACCCGTAACAATCATAATAGGAAGAACACGAATATTCTGTTGAATACAAATAAAACAGTTCCAAGTTTCTAAATGCCATTTCCGGTGTGCCATTTTGTACAATCCTTCGTCAGTTTCCCATAGTTGTTGCCAATTTTAATTTTTTAATTTTTTATTTAATGTCAACTTATTAAATTACACGAACAAAAATACAACTGCTAATTTGTAGACGCGAAACTATGCCGAGTCCTCACGTAAGAGGCCTCTACAAATAAGATTGCTAAAACTCGAGTCGGCATTGTCGTGATGCAGGGTGATTTTTTTGGAACTCACCTGGGTGAAAATTTAGGAACCTATTTTTTAAAAATAATGATTTAGAACATGAGTGATGTAGTAGTCGGCATTGACTTTCACCTTTGCAGGAACTTTGATGAGTGGTAGTGGACCTCTTCCGGTCAGACAACCTACCACCATGAAACCTTTTGTCCAACTGTCACGACACTTCAATATCCATTGGTCAGGTGGAGATGATCCTCTCTTACAGTAACAGATCTTTCTCTGACCATTGCAATTGACAAGGTAGACGTAAGCTTCATCCAAATTTATCATAAATTCGAATTTTCCACCAGCCAGGTGGCGCTCATACAGCTTCCTTGTGTTAGTCTTCCTGTTAGCCTATTTACTATTTTGCACAGGTGTCAAGAGTTGTCCGCTTGTCTTTTTGCACATTCTTTGTTGCAAATCTTGGTGGATTATGTCCCTTATTGATTTCTGTGACACACCACAGAGTTTCAACATTGCTCGTTGATTCCTTGTTGAGCCACTTCCTCACTTTGTTATTGTTATGTTCTGACCTCGCAGTTCTAGGCTTAGCACAAATGGCTTTTTCGTTGGCTCGTCCATTTCTTTTGCGCTAGAATCCATCATTTCTAATTACTAAACATATTGTAGACGTCCTCACAATAATTCCGCTTTTTTTAACACTTCCGCTATACATTTCGAAGAATATTTTTGTTCGGAAAAGGTTTTTATCGTAACATTGCCTTCATAACTCATATGTGGAGTCATTTTTCAGAATTTTTTTTTTTATTTGAAAGAAGGATAGAATACATTTTAGAGCACCTGCACAAAAAATGTCAGTGTGATGTGATAATTATTAACAAAATTATATAATTTCAAAATCATGTCATTTTTGCCTACTCACCATCTGTATGTCGATCCTCGGTTACATAGTGCATCATGAAGTTGTCTAAAAGTAAGTATTGCACCTAGTATTGTGTACAGAGGGTTGCTTCATCTAATTTGACCGATTCTTATAAAGCTGTATAACCTATGAAATTCCATTTCTCCACCACCTGTTGTGCTCGATGTGTTGGCCACGTTTCCGGACAATC
>JAQGBY010002781.1:0-21568 GCA_034698785.1 Mycogona germanica | reverse complement strand
GTATATGTACTTTTTTCGTGTGCTCAACTAGACCTGGCTATCAATTGTAAATTTCGATAAACTTCATTCGGATGCTTCAACGCAGGCAATCCTCCAATCTAGCCATCAAATCGAATCTAACAGAGTTGTGATATACAGAGTAAAACTGAATTTCGAGTCACGAATTTCAAATTTCCTGCTTTGCGGGTGGCGCGCTCTACCGGTGTAATATGTAATTACACAGCGCGTCTGCTACGATCAGCTGTGAAAATACCGTTCACGAAAGAAGATAGTTTGCTATCAAACTTCTTCGATAAAACAAAATGTATGGTGCAAAAAGATTTATTAAAGAGAAACAAACAACAGGATGGACTAAAGTGGCGGGTTGAAACATGTTTTGAGAAAGACAGACTAAGACGGAACTGTTGAGCGTCCTCACCGATCAAACAGTGTGCAAACTGATGACAACATCGATGCTGTTAACGATGCAAAGTCAAGAAAGACATCAGCAAACGCACCTTTCTCAGCGTCAAATTGCTCATCAAATAGGCATTTCTCAAACTTCTGTGAACAGAATCATCGCTAAAATCTTCGGTTGAAATGGTTTAAAGAAACTTTGGGCTGCTGAGATGATTGAAAAGAACAAGGTGTCGCGGCTTCCCCGGAGCATAAAGTTTGTTTCATATCTGGTCACAGATGAAATGTGGTGTTCGGCCGACAAATAGTCAGAATGATCACGTGACACAAGAAAAGGAGTCATTTCTGCTATTCGGGTGCTGGTTAATTCTGCAATATTCGGAACGTACGTTGTGGCGCTTTCCGACTGCATCCATTTTTCTCGCTCAACAATGCAACCATGTTTAACAGTTGTTTGGATATGAAATGGCGGGTAATCTGTCATGCAGCGGTTCTTTTGGACACCGCGTTGACTACCTGCCGATCAAAATTAATCGTTTCTATTCACGACCAAGATCAAATGGCTGAAAAGGAGAGCTCACTGGATAACCCGTTGGCCGGGGGGTAGCAGGTCAACATCATTTTTGGATGTGTTTTGATATTGGATGAAGAATGAAGGATTGACGGATGAATGGGGAAATCCGAGCGTGGTCAAAATCTAATTAGCGCTGGCTTTTCATAAGGCGAGGCCAGCCGAAGGGCGGAGGGGATAATGAACACGCGTGACGTCATCGGCTGAGAGCCCGAGGGGAGGAGGGCACTAGAATGAGCAGGCGCATATCAATGACATCGTCTTCGTGTCACGTGCTGTGGGTCATACTTTAGGCTTTATTTTGCGGCATGCAACTGTTGTTCGTGTTTGAAATGCACACCATGATGTCTAAAAGTTGTATTATTTATATATTCTTTTATTCTTTCCTTAAAACTTTATTAAAAAAATGTATTGGCGTATATGATTTTGGAATCGTTCGGATTATCTGCCGACAAAATCAATTAAAATGGTGGGGAATTGAAGAACTACAATTAGAACTCGGCGACGAAGATAGTTTAAACGTAACATTGAAACATATTTTCGAAGATAAATTAAGAAAATGAAAATTTGCGAAATACAAAAGACAAACGTAAGAACTCACCCAAGACTTTCGTCATTACCCAATAATTTAAAAAATATAAATAGCTTTCGGAGCTTTCACTAGGGTAGTGACGTTTGTCTTTGCGTTTCTCAAATTTCCAATTTCTTAATTCGTTCCTGAAGATCAGTTGTTTATCGACGATCTTGTTGCCGGATCTCGATTGCAGTCGAAATAATCGCCCTATTTTTTTATATAAAAAACTAAAAGTGAACCATTTGTCGTTCGTCGAAAGTCATTTTAAATCTGAACTCTCATGGAACAAAACGTGAAAAAATATTTTTTGTTGTAATTATTAATCGTCTGCTTTTGTTTTAAATGCTGATTCAAAATTGATCACATTTTATTTTTACAGCAAGGTGGTCCATTTTCTTTTCTGGCGCTTATCCCAATCTCATTCTTTGTCATTCCAATTTGTGAGTGTGGTTACGAAAAATGAAATCGCAGCCAGGATTTTTTTTGTAACGCAATAACCGCAATCCTCAAAGTTTTACGACGTAGATAATTGGCTCAAGTGAAAGACAGCAGGTAATGGGGGATGGTTAAGGGGAGTGGGGATGTAAGGAAGGATGAGTGGGGATTTATGAAAATGCGAGTAGCGGTATTTTAGGTTTTTACATATTTCTTCTATTGACATAAGTCGAGATTACATAATTTTTTCTACAAGAGAAATAGTTTTGTAATGCTTGTTTTGATTATATAATATATATATATTTTAAACGTACGATACGTTTTTCTAAGACTGTTAATATTTCAAATTGTACGTGATGTACTCTAGTGATGAACAAATAATTCGTTTCCTCAACCCCCGCTCCCATAATCACCCTTATTGTCCTCCCCCAAGCCATTTTGTGACCACTCGCCTAGCGTCTAGTCATCCATTATTGAACGCCGGATAAATAAAAAGAATCCAAACGCGTCCTCCTTATACGATATTGTCGTCCTACATAAATTATTAATTGGAGAATGTCTGGATTTTTCGGAATGCGAATCGACTGCGTTTACTTTTCCCCCGGTTTTATTTTTTCTGTCAGCAACTATTCTGCCAGAATCGATATAGCCACCAGCGTAAGGAATTTATAAAAATGAGGTCTAACATCATTGCTCATTTAAAAGCAAAAAACATATTTGCCGTGATATTCGAAATTACATTTTGCGGCTGTTGTACTGTGCGGAAAATCGACCGACAGAATGTTCCGCAAACAACACTGTGCACTAGGATAGAATTCCATTGTGGAGATGAACGACGTCGATTACATCGATTTTTGGCCCAACGCGTAGTTCTGAAAGCTTCGAAATTAATTACAATTAATTAAAATTGATTACAACTTCTACCGACCCAGACTTTCATATTGATTATGATTTTGTGTTCGAATTTAGCTTCTGAATTAACGTTACGAAGAAGTCGAAAATTGGTCATCGATTATGATGAGACTATGAAGCTTAAGAGATTAATATTTTTATTGCATAGACCATGAAAAGTCGTCTTTCTTATGTCTATTCGTATTCATATATCCTTTACTCAAATAAGACACCTTTATTTTCAGTGTAGGGCTAGATCATACTATTCGTAACAGTTGGGGGAACACTGTTAACGCTGTAATTCAGTTGACAGTGAATTGGGACTCAAAAATTGCAATCCCATGCATCCCATCATTGGCGTTTCAATAATGATTGATGTAAACGAGATTAAGTGTAACAAATGTGAAGCGCAGCCATCACGTCATCTCTGATTTGCGTTCACGTGCCTCTGACCGCCCAAAATCCTATTAGGCCACATTCAACTTTGAAGGCACGTGCCACCGGTTAGGTGAACCGTAATTGGTTGATCCCGCCTCTCTCTCTCTCTCTCTCCCTACGGCTCACGTGGCGAGTGTGACGTCAGCAAACGATGACAAATGACCACTTTTCCATCCTATGTGCTGTCACGGTCACTTCAAGGTGATCGCACCCACAACTCATCGCATGCATTTGTGAGATGGTGTCGGATTTGCTAATAATTCATTTATTGGCTAAGCTGATTACAACCAGATTACAAAACATACAATACATTTTTAATTTTATAGATTTTGATTTTTCATTTTAAATTCATTGATCAGAATGAACGGCCGGATTTTGTGAAAATATCTGTGTCAAAATACAAAACAATTTATTATTTCTAATTTAGTTCTTGCGGATTATGGCGGTCGCTGAGATTTGTGATTTCATGCAAATTTTATTACTTTGTTACAATATTCCTGATTACTTACATTAAAATAAAAAATTGCAATTTTTAAGTGTTCTTAAAAATAAACCTGTGTTAAATGATTCGTTCGTGTACATTTTTAAATCTTTAAACGCCTTCCACTAATTGGTGAATATATTTAAAATAAATTCATTAACCCCATGTTCGTATTTAAAAGAAATCCGCAAAAAAACAGACAATCATCGATCGAATCTCATTTTTTGCCTGCTAGCTAATTTAAATCGCATCAATGTAAGAACATTCTTTGGCACGTGACAAGAAAAGAAATAGGATACCAGGGGGGAGGTGAGAGGAGGTAGTTGGATTTCCCCCATCCCGCTTTTCCCCCCAACACCACCCCCGAACCATATTTAATCTTCGATAGCATTTGCAATGCTGTCAATCTCAGAAGTCAATTCATTACGATGTGGAAGCAGATACAAAAAATGTAGACGGTGTATGAACATGTATAGGAGCGCTTCTCTTGAAGGCAAAAGCGTTTATAAAATATCGATTAGTTTTGTACAAGCTCGCCCTGGCGAAGACGCTAAACACACACACACACGCGCACACACGAGTACACGTTGAGCAAACGCGACCCTCTTGCGACACCAGTTATGCCAGAACAAGTTGAATTTAATAGAAGTAATTATACACTGTACATGTTCTAAAGGGGAAATGTTGAAACATTTATAATTTAAAAATAAACGGTTTTCATCCACCATCCTCCATAGCCAAAACTTTAGAGACCAATTATTTTAGAAAATCAATTTTGAAAACCTGTTATTGACATTTTCTTAGCTATTCTGTAGAATCTGTTCTTTATTCTTGAACGGTTATAAAAATTACTTAAATGTCGACATAATATAGTCGTATTTTTTATTTCCCTTTTTATTACACCAAGAGTCAAATCGTCAGCAAATGAAATAAGTCATCATTTTCTTGTATCAAATACATTTTCTTTGATTATCCTACACGTGTATTTGAGTATGAAAGAATCTTTTTGTTGTAAACATTGGTATTAGAGGAAATTCCATACCATTCCATTCCATGACCCCACCCAGAGATTGAAACCAGAGTCTGTTTTCTTATATTTTTTAGAAACTGTATGAATCGTGAGATACGTTATATCCCTGTAGTTGGAGATTCGTCACGTGTTATAATAATTAGAAATTCGGAATCTAGTGTGGAAAATGTCGCTGGCATCACTGGTAGCACGTGATTGGCGCTCAAAAAGAGACGCCATCTTTGAATTCTCCGGCGAAGCGATGACGATGCTTAAAACTTCTACGACTGATTTCTCGAGAAATACGCAAAATCATAACCTGAAATAACTTGCAATCGACCACAAATTTGGGAAACTATCTGCAGCTCAAATTTTATTCAATTTCGTTAAGTGGATTATAATATGGATATGCTTATTATTATTTGAAGAATGTACAGTACTGTAAATCACGGCTTAGCTTAGTTTTATTCTTTCATCTGTAGTGAATAGCAATAAACTACATGCACCTTTTGATTTGATATCCTGAGGATCCTGCGCCGGAAATCGAACCAGGTCGCACAACCAGCCATGTCGACGGGTTGCTTACCATTTTTTAAAAAAAATTAACGTTTGACTTGTTCTCGCGAAACAGGAGTGTCGGCCTCACTTGCACTCGACGAAGTCCATTTAGCCGACTCTATTTAGTGTCGATCCCCCATCCCCCATATCCCCCAAAACTCCCACCGTTTCCACCCATCCACAGCAGCCTGTTTCCGATTTAATTTACCGGCAAAGTTGTCGCCTGTCTTGGGGGATTTGTGAGCCTGTCGATCGTCTGAAAAAGGGAAGAAGAGTGTGAGAGGAGGAACTCGGTGCCTTCGATCGAAACCCCCGTTATCCGCGTTTAGCGTCGCATTATCTGGCGGCAGAGTTGCTAGTCGGGACGATGTGATGGGGAGCTTGGCGCTCGCGTTAGACATTTTGGCAAGGTGAGCGAGAAAGATTACTCACTTCTATAGCTCATTCCCTTATCCCCCCCCCCTCCAACTGCCATCCAACTCATCCTTTCACCCTTGTCACTTGCTGAAGCTATATCGTTCAGCACCCCCAGACGTTTACTCGATGGGGTGTGTCAGCAAATACTATGTACGAACTGAATTGAAATTATTACTTGTATGAACTTTTGTGAGCTTAAACAGTCACATATGACCCAAAGTGGTGCCTCTAGTGACTTTGTCATCGAATAAACATTAAATGCAGTGCTCGAATCCGATCAAACCCATGTTAAGTTTCACTGAAAAATGTACGGCACGGTAAAATGGGGATCCCGTGGTATCGCAGTCTTATACGAAGTCTTATTTGTTGATAAAGCCGTTCCTGTTTCGATTCCCAACACTGGCAATATTTTTTATGAAAACAAATTCATTTGAGATTATGATTTGCATTTCTAATAGCATATTTGGCATTTTATCACATATAAATCTGATTTATCAGTAACTTGCGAAATTTGCCGCTTCGCTCGGCTATCCCCGTCATGGCAGCAGCGAAAGTATTTTATAATTTTTAAAAAAAAAATTGGCTCCCAAACGTTTGACAATTTAAATATATATATTTAATAAATTATTAATTCACTGAAGTGACGGATCACAACAGGAAGATTCTTTACCCCTCTCAGTGCTTAGTCACTATGTTAAAGGCACACTTTCACCAGTACCCCGGGATCGAATAATCGAGAGCCCGCGCCGGGAATCGAACCCGGGACCGCCAAACCACAGTCCGTCGCTTCGCTTAACCAACTGAGCCACGACGAGTTGTACTAGTCGAGTAATATAATCTCCTTTTAACAGTAAATACATTTTCTTCCTATTTTGTGAACTGCAACTGTAGTGCTTACTCAAGGGTATTAATTTGAATAATTAATAATAATCAATTTCAAATTGATCCCGGGGTACTGGTGAAAATGTGTCCCTCGCATAGTGCCTAAGCACCAAGAGGGGTATAGAAACGCCTGTAGTGCAGCGACTACAGTGATGAGGAAAAAGTAATAATTAGATATTCGGGATCTAGTGTGAAAAATGTCGCTGGCATCAATGTTACAGCACGTGATTTGGTCAAATGGAGACGCCATCTTTAAATTTTCCGGCTAAACGATGACAATGTTTAAAAATTCAACGGCTGACTTTTCAAGAAATACGCAAAATCAAGATCTGAAATAGCTTTAATTCGACTACAAATTTGCAAAACTATCCGCATTTCAAATTTTAATTTAATTCCCGGACAGACAAGTAAAGAAACATATTTTAAAATGGGGCATTTAGCCCGACGACCCCCATTGTTGTATTAGTACTAGCGTTTCGTCATAGGATTCTAGTTGAGGGAAATTCCGCTAGGATCTCTAATCCGCTACCAGTGGGGAAGCTTGTCCCCGTTCACGTGCTCTGTAGCATCCCCTGTGTCAAGAAATCGAACGTTTCTGATGAATCGGGGCCGTTAGCGCTAAAGTTAGTTACACATTCGTGACCTACCTTTATATAGAGATATTCTATCGTTGAATAGCGTTTCTTTTGTTGAAGCGGATAGACATACCTTTGCAGACCTGATTCATTAATTAACTTTTTTGCTGGTGGACTCGGTAGGGAATTCAATTCTTTGTGGCCCGGGTCAAACCCGGCTGATAGAGAACATAAACCCGCAACCCGTAGCATCCCTAATACGGAAATTGAATTATCACGTGACGTAAATGAAAAGCATTGTAATTGGCGGGTATGAGAACTGGCTGTGCTGCCAGACTGATCTCATGTGATTCGCCTGTGTAGCTCTGGTACTGAAATACTAATTAAGCATTAAAAGAAATATTTTATTAATATATTATTTTATTATATATATTAATAAAATAATTTTTTTAAAATAAAGTTTTTTTTAAATAAAATAATATAATAATAAAATATTTCTTTCAATGCTTAATTAATTTATTGAGTGCAGCACCCTGTTTTCTTAATAAAATAATTTTTTAAAGACGCACTAAAGTTTGAAAATATTAATTTGAAAGCACGTTTTAAAATTAACTTAATGTAAATTAATTTAAATTAATTGGAATGCACGCGCCGTCGCAATCCAGTTGATTCGGAGACAAATTGCGGTACAACGGCGACCCGGGTTCGATTCCCAGCGCCGACTCTCTCGTTTATTAGATCACGGGGATCAGTAGTTCTTTTTTATGAATAAAAAATGCAAATAATATTAAATCGGAAATGGTGAATTCGGGACAGCACTGAATGAAATTGACAATGCAAATAATCAAATAATATATAAACTATGTTACGGTTATTATTGTTGCATTAATTTCTTTTTACCAATTAATACCAATTAATTTATTGGATCATATATCTATGGAAATTCAAATTTAGAAGCGTCACAATTTTGGTTGACTATGTTGTTAGCTGTTCAAGAACGAAGAGCTCGCGAAATTGTTTTCATGCAAATTTAAACAAAAATATGCTGTCTGTGATTGCCTATGTATTAGGGGCAGCATTAACCGTTTTGGCGCCAAGAATGAATTGGAATGAACTTGGAACGCGAATTTTTTAGCGAGATTGCGCCCTGAGGCGACAATCGTGAACGACTACAGTTAAACAATCTGGTCACAAGGTTCGTCACTAGTTCTACTGTAACATCTAGCGGGTCAACCGAGCTAGATTCCGCGCTAAGATTGTAACGCCATCTTGAGAGCAACTTTTGAAACAATGTTATCGGGCACAACGATGACGATAGGACACACGAATCTCCCGCGAATCCACCAATCCCCGTTCTAGAAAATTATTGTTCATATATCCAACGCCAGCCGAAGCTTCCTTCGTCTATTAAAAAAAATCGATGTAATGAAGCCAGCGATAATCGTGAAGAGTAACACCATCTATCGGCCATTGTGCTCAACTGCTGACAAGTCGCTCTTCCGCTGTGGAACTCTAGTTGAACGCAATGTGCGGCCCTTTTCTCTTAAGGGTTGAGCAGACTGTAACTTTGACTGAAAATTCACCAAGTCCTGGCTGATTATCCAATTAAAGTGTACATAAATGTATTTTTTAATATAAGTGCAACTACATGTATGTTTTCATATGAAACTTAAAAAGATATTTTAATCTTAAAGTGCAAAGATGTTTATCTCATCTTACCTGTCGCATCTCAGTCGATTCGAAGACTCGCTTATGGTGCGACGGTTCCGGGTTCGATTCCCGTCGTGAGTTCTCTCATTTATTGGGTATCCTGGTCTATACTGTTGAAAAATAGTGATGTCAGATAACCGAATCTTCAGTTTTGTGGTTTGATCAGATATATCACCGGCTTTCAGTCAAGAACCGCTGTATCAAAACCACAAAAGATAACATGTTTAAAATAAATAGGAGTTTAAATTTTTCCAGCACAGTTGTCGACGAAGTTCAAATAAGTTATTGATCGGCGGGGCCAATCGTTGCCAGCCCACATGTATCCCAATTTTGGCATCTCTCTTTTGGCGTGGGGCCAGATGGACTTGTCTAGTGCGACAGAATATATATATAAAAAAATGTCGAAATGCGCGAACAATGAAAATGTAAATCGACTCAACGGTCCAATAAATTCCTCTCCGTTCGTGTTTGAAAATTTTTCCTATTACGTGTCTTTCGATGATAATCAAGCTGGGAATACCAGCAGGAGTTGTAACGAGCTCAAATCTCATTCATGAGGAGAAGGGGAGGCTTCACGATGAACTATACGTGTACTGTATATACGCACGCACGTATACATGTGACCACCGATAGCCAGGTAAAGCTGGGATTATCAAAAGGTGGATCGCTCTAAATTATAAAAACAAGAGGGGTTCCCAGCTTTGCCTGGGTTTACAGTAACCACCAATGAAATAAAAAATTAATTGTTTAAATTTACCGGCTATTTTACGTTTACACGATGACACGCGATAAACGCAAACGTTAAATGTGAAGTAACTAATTTTTCACGTGCTATACTCTGTAATAACGTCATGCAGTGGTGCCTCAACATGTTCTTTTTATATATTTAAAAAATTTGGATTTTCAATCATTTAATTATAATGGTTATTATGTTAAATTGAAAAGGAATCATTTTTAAAATATCTATTTGATTATTTTATTTTTTTTAATATTGTTATTATTTTTTTGAAAATATTATTTCGGTAATAGTATGTGTATAGTGGATGTTGTGTGTTTGGTTGGAACTGTTATGTTGTCTCGTGAAATCGACGACGTCATGCTTTTGATGTGGAGACGCCATTTTTTAAGTTTGAAGCGAAAGGGAGATTATCCAAAATTTTGTAGCTCTAGTTTTATTATGTTAAATTGAGAATAGATATCTGAAAAGGGGGCGTTAGCGAATTATGATGGTGTACTAACGGTATGTTCATTTTTAAGCAAATTCTTTGAGCCTTTCGGCAAAAAGTCTCTGGACACGAAAATTAGATTCTTAGTTTTATAATATAGGATTGTAAGAAGAGTTATCGCCAACTCTTGTTCATCTTTTTTCGTCCGGCCTGTCCCGGGCACAATTTCCTTATTATTTTACATAATTAAGACGTTCTATTTCTATTACAATATTTTCTTAAATAAAAAGGCTCATTATCTTTTATTTTACCACTAAATAATAATACAAAATCTAACTTTTATGGAAAAGCCAAATCCTCTTTCGAATTCTACAAGAACTCCGTACAATGTAACTTTTCGACATCATAACAGAAATGCTTTCAAATATTTGTCGTGCCCCGGGAAATATTGCTTTACAGTCAACCAAACAATTCCTTCTATTTGAATAATATTATTTTCGAATCGCCTTTTCCCCGTATATGTCTTCATGTTTTTGTTTTGCATGTACTTTGTGAGCGCCGCCAGCCATAATATTCTTTACGTTCGCCTCTACGTTGTTTTTCTATTATTCTAAAAAAAAAAGTCGCATAAACTTGATAGTCTCAACGCCGACATAACCAGAAAACAATTTGCAATTCTAAATTCAAGTCTGAGGTAATAGAAAAAAGAAAGTGTGAGGGGGTATCTGATACGATTCCGTGACTCCGGTGTAGGGAATGTCAATTGCGTGCTGTGCGGCGTGAAGTACGAGTATGTAAATAAAATTTCCCCCCTTGTCTTTGCATGAACTATGTAACAGGACCTTTTCAAGGTTCTGCCAAAATAGCACCGATTTCTAGCACACGAGATTATAGGTCTCCATTGTATTCTTTATTCTTTGTGGCACGACCCGTGTCAGCTCGAAAGTAAGGTGGTAGTACAAAATTTAAAGTCAAAATTCTCTATTAAAAAACGGAAATTGGATTTATAAACATTTAACGATCAATTGGTTGAGCGGATTTGTTTTTCGAAAGCACGGGGTTCGATTCCAGGCGCGGACTCTCGTTTTTTCAATCTCGGGGCACTGGTGCGCAATGTACTATCCTCGAATAGCACCGACTGGAATAAATAAAAATATTGTCTAAAAAAAAACGAGTCACCAATTACCGTTTCTACTAATTAAATTTGAAAATAGCGCCTCCTAACCCA
This sequence comes from Mycogona germanica, assembly GCA_034698785.1. Classification (NCBI taxonomy): domain Eukaryota; kingdom Metazoa; phylum Arthropoda; class Diplopoda; order Chordeumatida; family Chordeumatidae; genus Mycogona; species Mycogona germanica. Next base: position 10,237 of record JAQGBY010002781.1, on the reverse strand, counting down.
CAGCTCATACTAGCTCAGCCATTACGTGCTAAACATTTGTAACCGAAACTTCCAGCTGAAGGTAGCGACCTCTGGTGGACTTGTACTGGCGGCATGGTGGTTTGTCACGTGACTAGGTCAAATAATCATATTTTTTTGTGTGATCAGGCACAAGAAATTTCACTTTAATCATCGGCGCTCAGGTGTATGAATGGTTGAAGTAATGGACTGGGGTCTGAATGTTCTTGGGTTCAAGCCCTGCATTTGTCAATTTTTTCTAAATGAACTTGAACGAATTGTGACTTAAACATCTTGGCCCCGACGTTAATTAAAGAATTCACAACTTTTTCGTGAACTTTTTAGTTTTTCGTGGCGATCAACATTACAAAACACATTTTGACGACCGAAATATTTGATAAAAATATGAATAATTATTTTCATTAAAAGATGTAAATACAATTTCCTGTATTTTCTAATTTATGCGAGAGTTTATATTTTAAAAAAATGATTTTTTTCTACCGCTGAATATCACAACTCGGCACCACTGCCACAATCGGATTCGGTCACATTGAATACTGAAGCGCACTCTGGTGGCAATCGGTGTCACTTTTTTGTTAATGTCAGCGCCGCAGTTTGAAAACACATGCGCAACTGGCGATTAAGTGCAACATCCGCCATAGCAGATTCTGTTCTTCACTAACCGTAGTGATTCTCCCATTAACTTTCAAGGCGTTTGGAAGTAATGGTTCGATTAACCGGAAGTGACGTCTCTATCTTTCAATTTCACTTGCTCGGCAAGGTCGCGCCACAAAATTCGAATCGCGCAAATCGCAGTGCGGCGACATTCGCAGTTCACCGTACACCAGATTCGAACTTGAGCGGAGATACAATCGCCGCGACAGTCGCAATATTTTAACGCGAATCGCTTTCTCTAGAGTCTCATTAGGCGGAAACAGGAATCGATTACTAAATTGGTAATACAGCTTAGTATTTTCCAGGAACGCATTTATTCTGAGATTGCGACTCCCGAATTGCTAATGTTGGCATTTCGTTCGAAATGAGGCTGGGTTAAAACTTAAGGGGAGGTGGGAATGCGACCGAGATTTCAGGAAGACTTGCTGTATAATTGGTATTAGAAATAACAGACGTTAGTTAATTCGCAAAACGCAAACAGTTCTTTTTTCAGTCTTTCGTTAAACACATGTGATTATGTACTTCACTGGATTGAAAATTATTACTGGAGCGTTCTTGAAAACAAAGACTCCATCGTGATGCAAAAAAATAAATGATTTCGATTGTTGACAAAAGTCGTATAAATAATCTGATGATAAACAATCTTCACCCGAGTCAGATAATTATGTCATTTATCGCGCATGACGTCATTGTGCGTGTTCTCGCGCGAACAACCGTGGAAATAATTGATGTTATAAATTGTTTTTGTCCGAGGCCATTGCGAAATTGCTTTTTCATATAAAGCTCCAATTTTATCGTAGGTATGGAATTTTGAGCTGCAAGTCGGGGGAAATTTTCGGCGCACAATTTCGCCAGCAACTAGCACTCATAAATATTCAGATTTCTTAAATTATTACATATTTTGTGTTGAAGCATCGTTGTCCGTTCAAAGTGTTCGTATTTGAATGTGGTGTATTAATTTTATCTCTCTGATGGAAAAAATTGCTTTTATAGCAGCAATATTGCAGACGATGTGCAAACTGTGATTGCCAAAGTATCCAATAGAAGGGGCAGCAATATATATTTTCAATATTTTTTATAAGAAAATGACAGCGTCAGTAATTTAATAAACAGCATCAGTAATCGTTGCTTCAACCCTGGTACGTTTTCGCATTAACATGATTCACAGAAATCATGAATAATTAATCAAATCGAAATTTAAATTACATTATTTTTGTAATGACTATACAATTAATACATGACGCGAAACAAGATTTTTTAATAGTAAATACATTTTTGAGGTATTTACAAAACAAAAATTTATCTTGATGGAAATTTGAATTTTCTTTTTAGTAATCTTTTGTGTCTTCGGAAATTGAAGCATCGTTTTGTTACCTAAAACTGCACCCCTTTGGATATTTTGTGTCACATACTCTGTATTAGGAATTGTTTTCGTTATTGTTAAATAATTTGATTTAAATTATGCCAACCCTTCTAATTAATAATTATTTTTTCTTTCTTCTCATTTAGGTAAGTTCTCAAACGTCACATGCTCGATTCTGCTTTTAACAATCGGTTTTGGTTTTGGTCGAATTTCTCAAGCCTTCAACGTGTTTGGTTTGACGGATGAAAATAAGTCTTTTACACATTTTTGGTAAGAACTGTATCTGATATTTTTTTAAACGTCTTATTGTCGTTTGATTGAATATGTTATCGATTTGTGTATTTATGCGATCGAGTGTCTTCTCGAAAAGTTGCGTTGAAAACGTTACATCCGGCTGGATCTCTACCATCTTAAATCTTGCGATTTTAAGGCATTAACACTGCCGTAAAGAAGCTGGTGTACCAAGGTTTTCTCATATAAAGCAATTCCGTGTCAAAATCCTGTAAAAAAAGTGTATGTTGTAATTTGTGGCATGTGTTTAATCGTAACCCGTTCACGCTTACAGAACGAGGCCAAAAATTTCGATATATAAACTGCACGCAGTTCACTTTCTCTATTTATAAGCTCTACTATATTTATAAAAAAGAACGAAAATCTGTTTTGGTAGTTGTGGTCGCCATTACTGTAAACACAGATAGCTGCGCCACCTATCTTACAGGATTTTTTTTGTGGCTGTTCGCACGTCCACCTACGACCAGAGTCAGTTTAAAGACGATCGCAGCCATTTAGGAGCAATATGAAAATCGAGTGTTGATAATCATCATCGATCGTGTTCGATCACAATCGAATGCGCATCGGACATTTCTCTGTGGCGTTGATAAGGCGTGCGAAAAACTGTCCAAATATGGAATCGGCTTATGTAGGGAGATTGCAGCGCACAGACCGAGGCGTCATCACTTGTAGACATTGCCGTGAAACACGTAAGGTACGTAGTCATCGGTTACACTGGTGTAGAAGAAATTCAAAATTAATATCTGAAGTTCTGAGCACATCCGGGGAGAGCTCTATAGCGAATGGCAATCCGATTATTTTGGCTAATGCGGGTGATAGGATGAAAATGCACAGCCCCATCGAAAGCAGCGGCATTGCAGCAACGTCATTTCACAATTCCAGTAGACCGTAGTACAAGGGGTCCTCACGTATATATCGGCTAGCTATCAGGTCACCTTTCGTTCCATTTTATCCCCGATTCTACGTTAAATTTGCAAACACTTTCGTCCGACTCTCAAGTTGCAGAGTGGCTCAAATAGTTATGCAATTCGGTCTAATAAACAACTAGATTTCTTGCGGCAAGAACAGGTAGACTAGCAAATCAGTGTAGCGCGGCGACACTGCTACACACATTTAGCAGAGGATCGTGCACCCTAGGCAGAAAAGCGAAATTACGCCCCCCAATACCAAGATGGTTTTGTCACGAAGTTACTGAGTTATCACTTCGACTGGGGAATAAATCTTGTCATCGGGACAATCAACCCATGTCTGGTATGAACCGGTATTTTAAAAACGATATTTTTCAAAATATCAAATTATTACGTGACGACAATTTATTATTCCGATACATAACTGTTGATAAACATCTCGCCGAAGCGTTGTTGGCTTGAGAACTATCTTGTGTTTCGAGAGTCCTAGGTTCAATTATACCGACGCGTACTCTTTGTTCGTTCTGCCTAGGCTAGTCTAGACGATGTATGTGACCACCAATTGTGGTCAAGCAGATCGTGTTTATTCACGTGTAGTCGGACTCCGACTCTAAATTTAATATAATTATCATTTCTAAATGGAGATAAATGTGCATTAAAATAAAATGGAGCTCGTCACTGTATTTGTGTTTCGTTAGTTGTTGTTCCGGACATAATTTTAGTGTGAGTTGTGATCGCGCCCTGCACAATTTGCTCAAAAACTATCCCTGAACGAAGTGACGAGAAACTTCACTAACTTTCGAGTGGCGCTGCATTCGAAAACAGACTGCGCTTGCTAACTCATAAATTATCGAGTCGGAGGAAAGAAAGCGAATAACGTAAAAGCAGCACCGAGAAAGAACTACTTTACTATAATACAACTGAAGCAGCAAATTAGTGGCACGTTTTGGCGGCAGACCGATCGGTCGAAGCACGTGTTGTAGAGCCCGATGCACGTGCAGCTGTTGCAACCCGTATGGAGATGTGCTCGCCACGTGCGCATCAATCAACGCAGAACGTGCGATTAATTGAGTCTCTTCCAGCCAAGCATACACTGTTTACACAATATATATACTCGAGCGTACAAACACTTCATTTCATCAACTACGAATGAAGATGTCTAATACTCATCTAATACACTGGCGTCTTTCTGAGCTTGTTTGCGTGAGCTCAATTGTCATTTCGGGAAAGCGGAATTTTAAGATCGCAGGCGCTTTCTCCAAATTCTAATCACGTAGCCGAACCCTCTTAAGAAGTACAATTTTGTTCAGTGTATACAAAGCACCTGCTCGAGCACGCTTTTAACAAATTTGCTTAGCATGTGTAACTAGGGCATGATTTGATAAAACCATTTTGGTTTCACGTGACAAGCACACTTAAATCAAACGTGATTGAGAAGGGTGCGTTTATACTATGAACAAAATCGCTACGACAAGATATTACTGTTAATTCTAGAATGGAAATTCACCCATTTTAAATGTGCACAACGAAGAGGTGTTCGATGAGTTTGAACGACAGATCGGCAGACGGCGCTGGTGGTAAATCTTGAATGCATCTCAATTGTGCTTAACGATTTCGAATGTGCTCAAGAGGCTGCGTTTGACTTTTAAGAGAATTCACACTCACCCTGGGCTCACCACAGGGTCCTGTTGTCAGTTCAGCTGTAATTACTTTTCAATTTATGTTGTAACAATCCCCAGAAGGTTCTCTTTTTACGTTACACTCGAGTCACACTGGAAATACTTAAATAATTTTAATTGTACTTCAAATAGAAGCAAACCCATCTTCCACATCACCAGCACTTTTTTGAAATGCACATCGCAGATAGGCGACCTGGAGATTTTGCCTAACCTAGGCTGCCTAGGAAAGAGATCTTTAACGTCACGATATCGTACAGGTACGGGTCATGATTTTATTTTTGCTCTGACGAAAATCGTTCGCACATTTGGTTGGAATACAAAAGATATGACTGGTGCAGGGGTGTCCGAGTAACGTTAACCCATCCGGGACTGCTTGTGAGTACATATTGTAATTGTAATCTCTGATTGCAACGAATGGAAGCTCCTGCGTTCTACACGTTCGAACCTCTTTGATTATAACTTATGAAGATAGATTGCTATCGCCATTCCAATTCCACCGTCAAAGTGGACACCTGTGACGGTGGAATGGCAAAGGCATCTAAAATATAAAGTGCCGGGTGTTTTTTTTTGTTCCCTCTCCCTCTCTCCCTCTCTCTGCTCGCCAGGCACAAACTGATCGAGTTTAATTTATCTAACGCCGGCACGAAACTTCTGTTTTTAATGCCATTAGTGCGAGCGGCGGACTTTACCGGCTTGCATAATGCCGGACCCGAAACCACACGGGAATTGGCGTTTCCGCGAAAACCGAATTTATATAAAAGTCTGCAGCGCATTTCGGGACTCAAAACCTATTTTGTCGCCGCTACAACCGTCGTGAACACATGTATATAGAGCTGGCGTCCGATCCTATCAACCTTCTGAAAAGCCTGTCCATAGAATATACAAAGTGCGTAGAAGTCTACTCCTGTTGCTCCGTTCAGTTGGTTCGTGGCGGTCCCCGGGTTCGATTCCCGGTGCGAGTGCACTTGTTATTCGCGGTTACATCTTACACTAGTGAAATGCGCCAGGTGAGGAACAGAATCCAGAATCCACTTTGTCGATATTCACTGCAGATGTTGATGAAAAACGAGCACCGTTTGAAAATTGTGAAATCATTTCGTGCACCTTTACGTCATTTTCCCCATTGAATACAAAAGACGTTGAGGTTTCAGATTTTGAGCAAAGTTTTTGGGGGTCGCGAATAGGAAGGACTCTGTACTCTACACGCATTCTTCTCTTTTAATACGATGATAGAAATTGGCAAAGCGGGGTCGCAAGTTTGCATTACGGATTCACGAGGATGCGGTTTTATACTAGAGCGGTTTTGACCGACCCCAAACATGGTCGACCACATTCCCTCTAACCGAACAAATTGTTAAACAATTGATGGCGTTGACATTTTGATTTACACGAGTATAAGTACATAGAGTGCTAAATTAAATCATTGGTTTAAGCGACATAAAATCTGTTATGACTGGTTCAAGCGCAAACTAACAGAATCGAAAATGCGCGTGTCAATTTACAAAAACATGTTAAATTTTAGTTTACATCGGACTGTTTAGGACTTGTTTGCGGTGGATGCGGGCAAAATAGAAGAATAGCTTCTGTTATTTCTTGATTATTTCTTGTATTTGTGGTTGAAATTCATGTTTTTGGCGACCGTCAAGTCCAACCTATACAAGAAACGTTAGGCTTAGCCGGAAACCGAAAAAACCCCCGAATGAATCGTTAGGGTTAGCCGGCACCAAGAAAAAGAATATTAAACTATAATTTCAAATATTAATCGCGCAATTTCACTCGCCATATCGAGACCCTATTTTTCGATTTCGATAGAAAATCAAGAGCAAATGTTTGTTTAGCCAACCAAGGCTACCAAATACGATGGCGAAATTTATTCCTCATGTAAGGACAATTTTTAATTTCATTTGCAAAAATTAACAAAACATTTTACAAATATTATATTCACACGACAGCGCTACAATTTATTTAAATATCTTGCACGCAATGTAATGATAGTAGTTGATTAAAAAAAATATTTTGCTAACACAATTTTGAAAGCTTTTTAAATTATCGATAGTAAAAAGTAGTATCGTCGAATAGGTATAGAAAGTGTGCGTACAATAGGTTACGATTGTGGCGGTAACTTTTGGTAGATGTTTGGCGAAACCCTCATATAAAAAGTTAAACTTTAAAAATTATAATTTCATTTTTGGGTGGTGTAAGGAAAGGTTGGATTGAATTTGGGAATATTTTTGTACATTTTTATATATTTTATGAGTGGTCCTCATCGGATGGGATTAGACGTAGTTTTTCGTCGGACCAATGCAGAAAACGCAATCTCCTTTTCAATTCGGTAGTCTCTGAGTTATGTAAGCCTCAAGCCCAGCCGCCTTTCGTGGCGAGTAAGGAGAATCTTAAGAGATTTATGTCGGATTCTTTCGGACTGATTTATACACGAGCGAGGAGGCGAGGGGAAAGGGATGGAACAAAAGCTGGATCCGAAGTGGACTTGGGGAGGTGAACAGAAAGGACGAAACGGTTCCAACCGAAGATGTCGATGTGCGGCTGTCACAGACATCTTAATAGATTGGGCGGTATTTTTCATTGGCGGATCTATCTAGCGTGTTATCCCCCCCCCCACCCCCGATTCTGGACTGCAATTTGAAAGGATAGTGTGTTACAGTGTGTCCAAAATCTAATCCAGTTTAATCTTAGAATGCAGTATAAAATGGCGGACATGCGCCCTCGTGCCGCGGTCCCCCGTCCATCCTCGGGGACGTAGACTGGAATAATTTTAGATCGGATTGTAAGAGGTTCGTGTGGTTATCACGTCGGATCAGTGACGGGAATTGAACCTGCGCTTAACCCGTAATCGCTGGTAAAGTTTCCGGCAGAGATCTATGGAATTTTTCGAGGGCGAGAAATTCTTTCGTGGGCTTTCCGTCGGAATCCGGAAGTAAACTCCGTGAGACTCGTCCCCACTCGGCACACATTAAGGATCCTAACTTTAGGCCTGAAGTCTCGGCTTGACAAAATTGTCAGGTCGCCCTCTGGATGAGGTTGACAGAGCTGGTAGGACTTCTATAACTGTTTGGTAATCATCTTGTTGTAGCCATCCAAGGTATTCAGAATTCTTAAAGGTTTCTCCGTCCATGTAAGATTAGACAAGGTGAATTTTTATTCGAGTGATTGTTTTATTCCCGCCATGCACTGGTCAAAAGTTCGGTCGCGAAATGCCAATGGTTACTATCCTTTCACGTTTCAACTGGGTATATTTTGTGCAAATGGCGGCGACGAATTTCCATTCTCTCACGTGCATTGGAAACGGATGGATGATGCTGCACGTGAATTCCGACGTCGTATATCGAAAGCGTGGGCGGGGCACGTGCAATATACTGGCACGTGGCAACGCTTTCCTGTCATTTACAGTAGACGGCCATTTAAAACCGTATTTTATGGATCAGTTAATTTTTGAAGAAATCGGCTAAAATGGTTCCTCAGAATAAATATATGGAATCTTAGCGCTTCGTGAAAGCGGTCATTGTCTATTCGGGGATAAGCATGGTGCCGTATGAGATACGCCTCACTTAATAAATAATCGTCGTAAAATGGATCAATTTCAAGTGACTAGTAATTAATAACATCAATTAAAAGTTGTGCCCGGTACAGTACCGGACGAAAAGGACCGACGAACAGAGACGTCGATAAAATTTATGGAAGCACAGTCAAATAATCGAAATTTTATAAATTCGATTCACCTTAATCAAAATTTTTCCGCATCCTCATCTCCTGTGGAAAATTTACATTTACATTTACTTCTTTACTCTCTTTTTAATTCTTAATTGTCGTGTAGAAAGCCTCCGGAATAAGAATTATGCAAAAGGCAGGGCACGTCAAATGCACACGATTCCATTTGATACTTGAGAAATTATATGGACTCAATGAATCTGAAACTGTGTTGAAACGGGGGAAAATCAAACTTTTTTACAATTACTCCAGCATTAAATTGTATAAAAATGAATTTACAACATTGAATTTTGAAATCTCCAGCTTGTCGATTTAAATCTGTCATGACAATGTTCGTGTTAACAAACAAAATACGTGAAACATTTCCATGAATCAAACCTAATTCTTACATTACACGCTTCTGTGGTCACCAGTTTCAGATCCTGTTGAATAATTTTTCAAGCAAATTAGATTTTCTTTTTAGTTCTACACATTTCTCGGTTTAATTGCAATACGTGGGCACGATCTCGAAACATTCCTGATTTATCTAACTTCATTGATAAGTGATGGTGGAGGTCAGGCCCCCCAACTCCTTATTAGTGACGATTATAACAACAACTTATTAGTGACGATACGCCACTGGGTCATACATTACGCCGCCCACACTTTTTTCTCCACACGGAATTCCTCTTGACGAGCAACCGTAACCATGACAACAGGAGAGATAATAATCCTTTAACGACTTTGGTGTCCTATTCGACTCCCTACTCTGTCCGCACCACCCCCCATGTCGAACCCAACCCTCCCTTTTATAATTGACAAATTGTAGTTGGGTGTGTGTGACCACTCTCGCTCATCTCTGGTCAAGTATTCGTCTCCCTCTCTCTCTCTCTCTCTACCCGTGGTCAACAGTTGCCCCGATTAGGAATGATTAATATTGCATGCGATTGACTGCCATGTCATATCTGTTGTATGGTGAACCAAATAATCTCCAGCCTTGATCAATCTTTTGAGGCGAAGAGGAATAGGGAGGAGGACTGGAGGAGGCTGTGGTGCCTCATCCCAACGGACCAATGGTGACGACGGACGAACCTCTAATAAACTTGCTCGCGTAGGCGTTGTGGATTCGAACACACATCACTAGATCCAAGTAATGTTGTCAATTTATATTGTACTTTGTTTTTGATCAACTACTGAATCATTTTTCTATCCAACTGAGGTTGAGATTGAGGTTAATTTGAAAATCGATTATATATAATGTATATCGTACGACTGGTCCCGGGTTCGATTCCCGGCTCGGGCTCTCGATAATTTCGATTCCAGGGTACTGGTGAAAAGGTGTCTCTCAATCAATGTATCTCAATCAATCAATCAATCAATGTCTCTCAATCTCACCAAGAGGGATACTAAAAAAAATAATAATAAATTACAATTACTGTACATTTACATGTTAATGAAAAATTCAATATTAAAGTTAGAAATTTGAACAACAGTCATTGATGTTGGAGATGTTAAATACATGATACTCAAATCGAAAATTGAAATCCGTCCTTTTTTAATAATAAACGACTTTTATTCAAGGATAATCGTCAAAGGTGCCGGTGATTTAACACCTCAAC
>JAQGBY010002780.1:0-21570 GCA_034698785.1 Mycogona germanica | reverse complement strand
TAGTAAAATATTATTATAAAAGCGAGTTCGCCACTCGGTTCGTCTTCTTCATTCGGCCTGTCCCAAATTCACCATTTAATATATATCATCCAGACGTCCTAACAAAAATCCATCATGTAAAAATTATATTCAAGATGGAAACTGAGCAATATTCTGATGTTGATGTCATGTTGGTGTTTCTTGATCCCACACTCAGTGCTGGAGGCTCTGGCCAACTTCTCCTTCCCGCCCCCACACCACTGAACCCCACTGAGTGCCATCCGCATCTTCAACCCTAACTTGTCCTCTTCTCCCTTGCTTTGTCTTCGCCAGAGTTTCTTGCCACGCTGGCTAATCGATAACGCAAAGCAAGCAAGCGAGCAAAATTACCGACATCCTTCATTCCTTCAATTCTTGAGATAGAAGACGTCGCCAATGGGGGAATTTGGGGGAGTGGGTGGGGATATTAGCTTAGCGGAGAACATTACTGAGAATCCACTCGTAAGCCGGTTACATGCACATGTTCTTTCACCGCAAAATGGGCTCCGCCATTCAGTGGTCGAGGAAGAGAGAGATTTCACATTTTTAAAGTATTGACCAGTAAAAAATGTACCTTCCTTTTTGCAGGACTACAATTAGAAACTCGGCAACAAAGATGTTTTACGTTTAAGTTTGGTCGCTTGTGTTTCGCAAATCTTCATTTTCTTAAATGAAAATACACTAATTCCAAGGAAATGGAAACCAGTATAATTCCTTGGAATTAGTGTATTTTCATTTATTCTACATCTGTCTCGGCGTGTTTCACAACACCTTCAATATTTCATTTTCTTAATTTATCTTCGAGAAGATAGTTTAAACGTAAAATTTAAAATATCTTCGTTACCGAGTTTCTAATTGTAGTCCTTCAATTAATTCCACATCGTTCTAGATAATACTACCATCGGCTCCCATTCTTATTCTTTTTGAAATTTATGTCTTTTAAAGAGTCATCATATGAGCCAGATATATTTTGAACTGAAAAGATTGTCTCAAATTTTCAATAAAAGACAACTCTTTGGTTCTTTACTTGTATCAAATAAATTAATTTGATTCAAGCTAATTTTCTCGGATTTCGCAACTCTAAAAAAGCAAACACATGTCTTAAATTTGATGACTTTATTTTTCAGTGTTTATACTGCCTCACTTTAATTACATAATTAAATGCTGAAATCACGCAGAGTATGATTGGTCTTCACTAATTACTTGTTTTTAGAAATTTTGAAAAGTGAGTGTCATGAACATGTAATGTATGAAGTAATTCAACCCCAACGCTTACCGAAAAGCTAATATTGATATTTGCCGTAATCGCTTCTGCAACTTGGTCTTCGGTTGATTAAAATCTTGTTTGGAACAAATATTTGTAAAACGTTGTGCTCCCAATTGTTTGAGTTAATCGTAGTTGATACCTAAAACGCTGGTAATTGCATGACTACAATTAGAAACTCGGCAACGAAGATAGTTTTAACGGAAATTAAAAAACTTCGTTGTCGAGTTTCTAATTGTAGCCTAGCGTTTAGTTAATACTACCATCGGATCCTATTCCCTTTCTTTGAGTAGTTGATACCTCTTTAGATTATTTATATCTCTTGTTATTTGAACCGGGACAGCTTCACCGACAAAGAGAGCACAATAATTTTTTTTTGCATAAAATGGCTGCCACGTCTCTGGCTCATTATTTAATATCATAACATACATTTTTAATAATTCACTTCAATCTTTCTGCGACCACAAATCATTTTTTTAAAAATGAAAAACAGAAAGATATTTTGAAAAAATGCCTTTAGGACAATAGGACAATCGCAACGCTTCGACAAAAATGAAACACACGAAATTGAACAGAGTAACTTCGCCCTGGGCAATTGTCTCTGTGTTCCCTCCTGAGAGAAACACAAAAAGGATGTGTCCGGACAGGGCAAGTGAGTTCGAAGAACTGAAAAAGGTTCAATCGCAGAACAGCAATTGCATCGCCGTTTGAGATTGTCGATTTTGTTATGAATGCCAACGATTTATTAACAGCTTCGATTAGAAACAAGTTTACGTCTCATGCAAAGCGCGACATTCGCACAAGCTTACACACCACAATCATTAAAATCTTTGGCAAGACAGGCATGCTTTTTGAAATTCTAACTCGTTCGTTCTTTCGGCAACATATTGATGACAGAGCGCACTCTCGTAGGCCTATAGATAAATAGCGCACTTTCTACTTGGCGACACGAAACAGCGGTTTGTGCTAATTTTCCACATGAGGGAAAGGCAAAAAGTTTATTTTAAGAAAATAGCGCTGACATGTGTTCTCCACACGTTATAATATGTGGACACGTTCAAAATACGGCTGCCAATTTTAGGCCATGTCGATGCAGCTGCTGTCGGCGGCTCATTCCTCGATTCTTGTCTTTTCATCCAACGACAGCTCATACAAATGCGCTGTCAAACGTCAGAAATTCTATTAGCCCATCCATCCAGTAAAGCTGCATAAAAATATTTTAAGTTGCAGCCTATTGAAGAAAAAATGTCAGCTACACAAACACATTCATTTAAAATTCATACGGAACAGATCAGCGTTCAAAAATAATAAATGAAAAAATGGATTTCATGAATAGAGAGGTAAGACAAATAAAATCTACGCAGGTACGAATATCCATATTCGAAATCAAAATGTCAGTACAACTAATTACAATCACAGAACATAATTGTTCTTGAATCATCGCTGTTAATGTAGTAATGTGGAATCGATATTTTGATCTGTCACGACTGACGAGGGCGCCATATTCATGATAGCTTTTTCATTTGTTGCTTTCTTAAATTGCTTGTATTTATAATAAATAGCAAGTTATGCCCGGAACAGCACCGGACGAAAAAAGACGAACGAGTCGGCGACAAACTCAAGTAAAATAATATTAGTATAACTATTATTTAATAAGAATAAACGATTCAATAAAATGAAAACCATTGCAATTCACGAAAAACCAGTTGCAGTGGTTTTCATTTTAGTCTATTTTTATTAAATAATAGTTATGCCATTATTTTATTTGAAGAGTTTGTCGAGTTTGTCGCCGATTCTGTTCGTCTTTTTTTCGGCCGGCGCTGTCCCGGGCACAATTTGCTATTTATTTATACATGTATATATATTCAAGACGTCCTATTCTCATTATTTTTGCGTGTATTTAGGTTGAGTGAAAAGAATATTCCTGGCTTTCTTCTCCCTCGACTCTTCATACATAGAATAATGATTCATTAAAAACATACAACAATATAAACAAGAACTCCTCCTTTCTATTACAAGATTGGCCAACAAAATACCGTATGTTCGTACGTTGTGGCTAAGCAATCGATGTCCTCATGAGCCCCTCTTCGCCAACTGTATTTAAATAAATGAATACTTTGAAAGCATGCTTACCTGGAAGGATACCAAAGGCTACACGAAGCCATTTAAATTTGTGAAATACTTTTTTAAGCTCCATTCTCTGCACCTCAGCTCTTTAACTGCGTTACGTTAACAGAATGGCATTGAACGAGAAAGAAATTCTGAGTAATCTCAAAACATTAATTGACTAATAATATCTCAAGATGAATTGTGATTCTATTCAACCTCTCTCTTCCTCCACATTTGCATTAGGGTCGTTGTTATTTCGTTTCCTATTTCTACATCCTATTTTTACAGCAAGGAAGAACGCAAGGTTACGCAAAATGAGATTAGATGCAGAGTGGAAGTGGGGGGATATGGGGATACGAGACATGACGGGATGTAGAAAAGAGAAATATGTAAATGCAATGACATGTCGCACCGCACTAAATTGCTTCACCTCGGCAGAAAAAGTACCCACATTTAATCCATTATCCAAACAACAGGCAACAATAAAATATTTTATCAACAGATAGTGCAACCTCCCGCTTGTTGTTTGCGTTCACATGCGAAGATCTACCTATAGTGCTGTGTTGTCGACTTGTTGGTAATGCGAAAAATAAATAATTTAGTTATTTTCTGCGCATGCGCCATACACATCTGTTGAGGTTGCTTAGTGACGAAGGTTTCGCAGCAACCATCTGGAAACTAAAAACGATGCCCACCCAGGTAATGGATTGGAAAAACCGGTTGGAGAAAAACTAATTTGCTGGGACATGTCCTTTTTAAAAACTATTATATTCGTACATAAATAAAAAATTAATTAATCTTTAGTCTATCGATTAATTGTGCGCAACAAATTAAAATTCCCATTAAAGAAAAAATCTTTTTAGATGAGTTTCATTACTTGATGAAATTTAAATCCCATTTTGGTTTTATTCATCAAATATTCATCAACGGTGCCCCTCACATAGTGCCTAAGCACCGCGAGCGGTACAAAAACTCCTGTTGTGATATACACTTCAGTGAATTAAAAAATAATAATAATAAAATAAACTGCGGCAACCCTAGCGGTGTATTTGTGCACAAAACTAAACCAGTTTGAAACAAACGACTGAGAAAAGTGGACGCCATTCGGTAGCTGACGTCACCAATAATATCGGATTATCAGTTTTCTGTGAGCTATTTTTAGTTGTACATATTGTAGTGCTGCGAAACAGTTCCTGGTAATCCACATAGATCCAAATAGCATTTCGTCGTAAGTGTGTCGGTAATTTTTATAAATAAACAGGGAAGAGGAAATTGTAATATTTTCGAAATTGGACGTAGCATCCGGCCGATCAGCATGCGTTAGTTACATACAACACGAGTTCAACTAGAATTCTAAGAATGGATTATTAACCATGGAACGTTACCCAAAATGTCCTGGAGAAACTCGAATGAAAATACTCTAAGCTTGGAAAACAGTAACAAAAAGAATGAAAAAATGAAACATTTGGAACTCTGAATAATTACTGGAGATGACGATAAGTGTATATTTTTCATCAATATAAAAAGAATGGGGATCACTTTAAGAAAAGGGCACCGATTGAAATGCAAATTGGGTAATTAAAATTAAGTACAAAGAAGGACTCGTGCTTCCTATATATTTCGCAAATACACCAATCTCTGATACGACATGTGAGAAATTTTCGATTGTTCCGTCTTGACGCGGTTCGCCTCGGTAAAAGCTTCCTAAAGTATACAAGGCACTATATTCTATTGAGACCTTCTGCCAAACTTGGAGTTAACGCGGATTAAAAAAAGTGTTTATTTTTGATCAGTTTCGATCATTCGACCAAGGACTAGAGGAGGAAGGGTTAGTTCTCCTTTGAGTTTATCTTAAAGGTGGAGAAATGTATTGTCGTTTGTACGGTAGGTGTCCTCTCAAATTTCAGGAATCCTCGGATGAAGAAGAGGGCACGGTTGAGGGTCTTAGGAGGACCTGCTATTCAGGCGGGCCGCGGCCTCGCGCGGCCACAACCATGTCATATCAGTCATATATGCATATAAATAGCGCATTGTTCGCAGGTTGAATGACAACAGCATGAGTGAGTATTCAGACGCGCAGCGGAGGCAGGATGATAAACACACACCACGCGATAATTAGCATTCCAAATATAGCTGCCCGGTTTTTGTGTCACATCAATTCGGGGGGAAAAGCTATTATTGCATACGTGTCCGCTGTGCTCGGTGACGAGAGAAAAAAAGAAGTGAAGAAAAAAAATAAAATAAAAATGTCGACGTCGCGAGGAAACTGTACGAGTAGTCAGTCAGTCCATCCAGGACGCATTCTGCGAAGAACTGATAAATAAAGCCTGTCAATATAAATACCGTTTCCAGGTGCATATTTATGATGCCGTTCACTAAGCTCCTGTGTACGCAACATCGGGTACAAAAATACTCTGATATATATATATATACATGTATATTTATTTGCTGTATGTAAACAGTGTGTATAGATGTGGTCATGTGGAAGTGCTGTTTGCAACAAATGTGATTGTTAAGGCTGGCAAAACGATTTTAGTGCGCGCAATGCTGACAACCAGCTGCATTATTCCACGCCATTTCAGCACGAAAATAGCTGAAAGGAAGGTTAGAGAAAACGCCTTCGATACGACTGACATTTCATACAGGTATATAATAGCATTTATATATCGTGTAGCCATCAAAGAAAACTTTCCTGATTAAATAGCGAAATTCAAAAACACAAAGAAACACGCTCGAATCTGGAAAATAGATTATTCATAAAATACAAAACATCTTTTTTTTTGTTCTTAGAAAATTAGCACAAGGTAACATTTAAAGCAAACGTTAGAAAGTTTGGGAAATGTAAATCTATTCGCTCAATTGTCTCGCTATTTCAATGCGGCTCCCCTCCCTCATTTTTATGGACGTGGAGAGGAAGGAGGTCTTTAAATTAAAATACTTCAATGCCAATACTTGTTTTAAAATAAACAAACAATTCGCCAAATCCAAGCACGAAGTCCTTCACTATTGTTATCGACAAAAAAGCGCCTTCTTGCACAATAAAGTGATCAGTCATTCAACCGATTTATTAGAAATTCTCATAATTTATGCTAACGACTCCTAGCTAGACGTGGATCGTCCTCACGTGTGGTCCACATATTAATTATTAAATTCCAGTGAAGTTACAAAAGATAAACCATTTTTTTCGAGGCAGACTTTCAGGTGGTTAGAATTTATCGAGAAAATATTTAAATTCCTCGCCAACGCCGATAAATATGGACGTGCTCATATGCGCGTTGTGCGGATAGGTGTTTTCGACTGTAACAGGAATTTCTCGATGTTATGTATAGTACTAGGTGGTGGTAGGAGGAGGAAGAACCGGGTGGAAAAATGGTAGCCTCTTTTGCGGTTGGCAGAGCGCCAAATGTATATACGCCAAAATGGCCAACGCCATCAGTCAAGAAGTCAGTCTCGAGATATAGGCGGCTCCTCTCTCTCTCTCGCTCATTCTGCCCGTGCATGTTCCTGATTATTTATATCGCGCAAGTGAGAGATAAAGATGACAGCGACTCTGCATGATGGCCTGGCATGTACGCTTTAGATACGACTAGAATTAATTGCAAATTTCTTATGTAGCTTGAGCAGGCGTCGACCGAGGCGTTGACAGAAACCATGCATGAACTGCAGCAGAAGGGAAGGAAGCGTCGACGTAGACGCGAGGCCAAAGAACTGAAAGAGTAGAAGCGGCAAATCTATTTCAATTCCTTCCGTCGCCGCAGGAAATGCAATACTTCTACTCCAAGAAGGAAAAAAAAATAGTTTCGTCATATTCAACAATGAGCTCACCCCAAGGCAATGGACCGAACAGGTCGACTCATACTTGACCTGATCCGACTTAGATAATTCAAAATGGTCGCCATCAACGCCACGGGAAAAAATAAAAATAAAAATAGCCGTTTAGCGCGTCAGTCGGCGAGAACGATCGTTTTCTAAAGAGGTGATGTCATTTTCTATGTTCGTTATTTCACCTAAAGTTAGAGTGACGTAAACACCTCGAAAAACAGACAGCATTTTTTAATTTTGTGAGCTCCGTTTTCATGTCAAGTTCAGCGCAATATACTAACTATGCAAATGCTTAATTGCCACTAGAAAATTAATTCATTAAATTATTACATTAAATATTTAAATTAAGCAAGTACGTAGCAATGAGACACGTATTGTGTCGCATTGTGCAGAGAGAAACAATTAACATAGTATTTCTAATTCTAATGACTTATTTATATTCAATATTTGATTATCCATTAATAGTGCACTAACGGTGATGTAAGCGTTCGATAACTAATTAGTTATACTGTACTGACTAATAATTTCCCTATATTATGCGATTATATCTATTTCGGTTTCAACCATCCGCGGACCCATCTCCAAAGTGTTGCGGATAACGCAATTTGTTTTTACCGCTAATTACACCTCATATTTTATATTCTGCTCATTCAATTTGTCAGTTCACTAGAAGGATAGAACGTGAGCCGTATTTAATTCGTGTGTTCACACACACACACACATGCATATGTCTGTTAACAGGCAACAAAAATGTAGACTTAACCCGAAAAATCTGATCTCGATAAAGAACCGGCCAAAATTTCGAGCATGTCTTTATCTTTCAAATACATCATCAGCGTCACTGTTGGTTAAGTGTGCATGACGCTTTAATTGCTCCACATATAATTTAACCGGGTAATATATTTTTTCTCCTACGTTTCGTTATAATCGGTGGCGCGATTTTATCTTCCAAAAAACGTGTTTCTTCGTTAAGTAACAAGCCAATCGAGACTGATGTTATTGCGATTGGGCAAAAGTCGGCGAATATTTATCCGTGTTGTACAACACTAGACACCGAATCTGTCCGTGATGTTGCTGATGGCGGTTAGCAGATAAAACAAAATGTCATGCCGTATTTTGGTAGACGTCAGAATAGAACCACGGCATTCTTATCGTGCTCATAAGTGTCTATAAGATTTGAAAATTTAATTGGACGGGGTGGGGTGGGGTGGGCTTCGTTGCATGGTTGCAAATCTTCTCGAATTAAAAATATAAGTGTATGTTTATGAGTCTATCTATATACTACGAGTTTCAATGCCGATACTGCATACATACGTTTGCATACTTGTTTTACACAACTGATACGTGCTTTAAGCATATCAAACTTAATCGTAATTCAATCAAAACCTAATTTTGAAGTGATCCTGATTACGAATCGTCATTTACTGCACTGCAATCCTCGATATCATCAAGTGTTATTTTTATCCTTCGAAGTTATTTACGGAAATGTTGATTGAATTACGATATTGCCAATCACCCTTCAGAAATACTGGGTGCGTTGGGTGTTGTGAGCTGAGGACTGAGGTGTCAACATTTGAAGCATCCCTGAGCCACTTTCTCTGGATATGCATGAGTGTGATATATTGCGAAATATAACAGCTAATAAGCGGGGGGAGGGTGGAAAGGCGATGTTGTCTTTAGTTACTAAGTTGACAAAATCAAAATATTCGACCGTTATTTGTCAGAAGCAACTGCAATATAGAAATAGGGTCAAACACACAGTTTATTCTTACAGTCTGTGCATACCGTATGTAATACGGGAAACTTGTATTTGAATATATTGAAATATTTGTTGAACCTTGGCCTAATCTTCCGAAGAAATGTAAGAGACAATTTAGGATATTTTTCTTAATGCTCGCGATAAACACAAACTGGTCAGGCATCTATATGCATGTAATTCCGATGGTCAGATTCTCAACAACGAATTTTAACTATTATACTACTCAATGGACTACATCCTTCTTCAAAAGTTGCTTTAAATATTTATTGTAGATGTCCCGCGGTGTTGCGTTATTTAAAGCTAATTTAGGGAACCGATATGCAAATCGAATTGTGTCTTGTACGTGTTAGACATGTGTATGGCGTTCATTAACTATCGACCACTAGTTAAAGCTAAACCACTTTTTTCATTAACTCGTCAATTTCTTTGGCGGCACTTCCTAAAAATAAACACCTGTGTCGCCTTCCAGAAATTATAAATCCTCTTTAGACCACCCACTACATGAACAGCATACGTCGCACGATCAATACACGAGTATTACAAGTTATGGGCGAATCGGAAGAATCAGCGTTACACAATAAAAATTAAAATTTTCGTCTCGCATTACAAAGCTGCTTCCCGAATTAAATGGAACCGTAGCGCCATTTTGGAAACCCGCGTAAAAAGTTTGATGACCACGATGCAGCGGTCAGCGAGGGTCACAGAAGGATAATTCAGTGTACTGTAGTGTCGCGTAAAAAAACACATTATATCCGATATTCGTGTGGGCGTCTATTATACCAAGTTGAAAAACCTTAAAGCAAAACAGACACATATATTTGAAAATACCTGTATCTATCAGATACCAGCAATCCAACTTGTATAGTGACCGACCAGGTAGGTATATAACACTGTACAAAGTTTCGTTCGCTTAATAATAATGGATGTCGATAACAATCTCGACTCCGGGCAACATTATATTTCCCTCCTGACTTCTACAATGCCTTTCGTGCATTCGTTGTGGCAGTGCCCTTAGAACTGATTTATTTTTTGCCAAACTCTCCGGTCGCCATTCGATTCGTGTGTTAAGCAAATCAAAAAAAGCGTTAAATGTGACCGATAATAACCCTTCAAAGGCATACTTAGGTGTGTATATACGAGTATATATACACTATATAGGCAAAGGGGAGGGCGGTGCGAGAGATTCTTAGATAAGAAAACCCCCTTCCTTCTTGCTTAACCTGACGCATGACAGCAGGACTAGCTCTCATGGGCAGCTCACTAATAATTCCGGTTTTTTTTCTTTAAGAAACACGATTAGAAAAGAAAAAAAGAATCTTGTCATTATTTTTAGAACTCGCCGAGTACATAACGCTGCGAATGCTGTCTAAAAATAATGCGTATACACGTACATTCATTCGGGTACAAAAATGTTTTATTTTTATTTGAATAAATTCGGTGCTGTGGAGTTTATGTAGATAGAGTCAACGACATCTAGTGACAGCTAGAAGAATAATTTATAGCGTAAGCAACGAATTAATCAATCTTATCTCAGTTTGTACAATTCGCTGCGTTGGTAACCTAATTTTTATTTTTGCTCAATCGATTACTTAAGCCCACAGCTTGTGACAAACTTGATGACAGTTAACATAAACGCAATTTGTCACATCAGAAAATACCGGGAAAAGTGAGAGACACCACCTTAAATAGTTATTTGAAATTTTCGGTGTAAACACAAATATAATACAAATTAAATGACATGGAGTACAGAGTAGTTGTGCCTTGATTCGTCGATGAGACAACGTTGACCTTAAATAATTATTTGAAATTTTCGGTGTAAACACAAATATAATAAAAATTAAATAACATGGAGTACAGAGTAGTTGTGCCTTGATTCGTCGATGAGACAACACCTTAAATAGTTATTTGAAATTTTCGGTGTAAACACAAATATAATAAAAAATTTAATTACATGGAGTACAGAGTAGTTGTGCCTTGTTTCGTCGATGAGCCTCCACTGAAATTCCTCATTGTAATTAATTGCATGTTAATTAATGCGATGATGTATCGCATTGTTTACACAGGCACCGGTGATAGTCACCAAACACAAACCGGCTTTCAAAACAAGCATCGTCACAGCTAACTGCTTCAATCACGATATTTAGCGATTTTCAATTATCGCAGCACGTCGAGCAAGTCAAACAGCTTTTTAATTTAAAAAAAGCCGTTCACACGCGAACAAATTTACGTATGCATGCATGTTATTGCTAAATGCCATATCCAGTTTGTGTTGAACAAATTTTGCTGGAAAACACACACACACTCTCTGTAATATGTTTTCTCACGCCCAGCGCGCTCCATACATGCAAGAAGGCGCCAAATAGAGCTGCAATTCTCGAAAGTAAACGAGTTTTACATGCCTAGATATATAATATATATGTGTTTTTAGAGCAAGACGCACACAATGTATAATAGTCATTCCGCTCATTCGCATGTACGCAGTATTTATAAATGTGTTTGCAGTTTGCTAATAATTGGAAGCCATGCATGCAACCAAAGTGCTGTTCGCAGAACACGAGTAGCAAACATAACTATATACAGCCGCCACAACGACCTGAGGAAATGTGTTAATTAATTTTTAGGAGGCCAAGCGAGACTTGAAGCGCCATTTACGTAAATCAGCGGTTCGCAAATACTAATGATGGTATATGTGGTTCGCACACTTAAATAATCAATTGGTATACTAAAAAGTAGAGAACCATGACGCTAATTATCCTCAAGATCAGTTTTTAATTCAACTGAAACAACTTCATTTATGAAATGAAATACCTCAACACCAGTTCTGAAAAACATAAATATTTAATTGATAGCAAATTTGTATGTGAAATTGTAGCAGACATTTAGATGCCTTGGAATTTTAAAAATTAGCTGGTAAAAATGTGTGGAAACTTGCATCTACAACCTGTCGCATTAATGTGATTTTCATTACTCTTTTTATTTAATATTCCTGTCATTTTTTTATCATGTTTTTGTTTTTTATTTTTGATGTACTGGTATTTCGCTATTGCTATCGCATGTACTCGAAAAGCCATCGAATACACAAATGACTGTTTGAAAACCACTGATATTTTTATTTTCTCTTGCCAACATTGATTCTATTCGCATGGTCGATGCTCATTTCATGTCGATCGAATTTTGGCTGAACTTCGAAAGAAACCTCATCCATATGCAGAATCGAATGTTACATACACTGTACATGCATGTATAGTACTGTGCATGTACAATGTATGTAGTAGGCACAGTGTACGTCGTCTAATAATGGGTCTCATGACACAATGAGATCGATCGCAGAACAAATAACGGAGAAAAAAGGCTTTCTATTTTCGAACCGCTATTGTCCATCATTTATGATCTGTGTGCGGCTGGGAAACGGTAAATTATTGGCTTCGCATTATTTACTTGTCTCAGTACGCTTGTTAGGAGTAGCTAAGTACAGAGTACAAAAGTACGAGAAAATTCCAAAAACATGGAATGACCCGAAATGACGCCACAAAACTTCAAGCTTGAAATTAAAATAATTATTTAAAAAATAATTAGATTGCTGTTGCGAACCGCACTACATGTACAGTAATGCTGATTTTTAAGTTTATATTGTGGAGGCCGGGTCACTGCTTTGAAGTAAAAGTTCAATCGAGTACTCTTTTACGATGACTGATTACAAAAGTAATCGATAATTTGTTTCCAAAATTAATATCCAGCAATCAAATTTTCATTGTTGAAAATTCTTTGTGCTTGGAGACGTTTTAAACTTTGACGAGAAATTATTTTCCGATCTTTTTTATCGATTTTTTGACGATGATCAGTGGATCAAATCACAAATTGCTCGATTCGAGCACCTACTTTTGGATAGACTGATCTATTCTGTCTGTATGATTTACGCTCTGGCAATTGCCCCAAAAAAATTGCAAGTACGTGCTCCAATCCACTAGCCATAACGGTTCGTTCTTCGTATCGAGAAAGGATTGCGTTTGTGTTGTTTCTAAACCACGAGCCAAAACTAAAATATATTGAAAAAGAATATGACCGTCTAGGTAGGCACAATAGCAATTTCCTGCCGGCTTTTTTTTCTGCGCCGGCGTTGCTAAATATAAATATAGGTGTCTAAGTAACTGATCATTGTGCCATGTCGTAAACTACAGTATACATTTTTTTCATCTCGCGCACCTACAGCTAGCTGTCAACCCCATTTACTATTAACTGCAGTTGTCGATGTTGGGTTTGCCTCTTTCCTCTTAACAATTCTCTTTTCACCAAATTTTATGAGCCTTTTGGCGACGAAACTGAGCCATTGCAAACAACTATAAAAGGAGTTTTATCAAAGGCCCTCACGAGGAGAAAGAATTCCAGGACACAGAGGACAACATACCGTATTAGGTATACAGGTATAGAGTGTGCACACATATGTAGCTGCAGAAGTGATCATTAGAAATATTTTTTCGAGGTGTCATTAAAATAAGAGAACAAATTGCTAAAATTCCACTTTTCCTCTAGAAGATAGTCCCATCTAATTTTGAAAAGAATTGTTCACAGACAATTTGATGAATGAGCTCTCTCTCAGTTGAAATACTCTGTACAAATATCAAAAATGAATGCTACGATAGAATTCCGAAAAATTTCTCTTTGTCAAATATTTACCTCTGTTCAAACATTAAAACTTTTCAGATTTTCTTTGTTGTTTCGGTAAACGTTGGCTCGTTGAAACCGAGTCTGACGCTTAAAAGTCACCAATTTATCTGGTTCAGAGGGGGAACAAGTGCGTACAACATAACTGCGGCTTTTGTGTTTTAACATCACACAGTCTGTGTCCGTATGATGCTATACAGTCCGTATGATTACGGTAATAAATTCCCGACAAAATCGGCCACTCATGCAACGCATGCCATCTATCTGCTAAACACGCAAGTGCGCCACCCCGACCGAATATTCGCATTGCAGAACATGTACGCATGCATGCATGCATGGAGCGATGAAATTTTAATGAGCTCGCTTCGACTTCACATATAATTTCGGTCGACAGCCAAACTGGTGTTATTAACCCCTTGTTCTTATATTCTTCTTTCTATTCGTTCGTTTAGCGAGTTCCACACTCGGCGAGAAGTCGGCTTCCTCAGCCACCGACCACTAGCAAGTGAAGTTCTATTCATTTTTTATTATGACAACAGAACCATTTATATAGCTGACAGCGCTACATGCCCTCCCCCAGGCTTCACTTAGATATATATATACATGTATATTGCGCGTGTCAGCTTCAGAATCTGTTGACTATTTCCCTCACTGTTTTCCTTTTCAGAACAGGATTTTTTTCTAGTATTTTCTTTCTCCGTTTGAACAAAAATAATGACACAAATCACATTTGAGAAACACAGATTTGAATTTGAAAAAGTAACTGGTATGAAAAGGTTGGGAAGTGTATTTCTCAGCAATTACTAACGAACCATAAATCTGAGCTTAAAAGCTTTTTGGAAAACATTTCTTCTTTTCTCTTTTGTCTAAAGGTAGAAGAAAAATTAGAAGTGCGTTGAACGTGCAATTTTTTAAAAAGGAAATTAATTTCATAAATATTTTAAACTGAAAATAATGAAAAATATGTATCTCAAATGGCACGGCTGTACAACCCCCGATATGACAATTTGAAAGACCTTTAGTCATTTTCTAAACATAGGTATCAGGTATTTCTCACGACAAAAAGAGATATTCTGTAAATGTTTTGAAAATGTTTAACATACAATGAAATATTTACTCGGTTGTTGCACGAAAGCAATTTACAACACTATCATATGAACATTGTCCTGTTTACTATTACAATATAATCTCGTTTATAAAAAGACAACATAAATAAACTAACCATACAAGCATGACTACCGCATGGTAAAAAGAAACCAATTATCTACTACGATTATATATATACTAGTCAATAATTTATTGACGCGATAGCAGGCACCCTAGCTAGCAATACGATAATATATAGACGTATTATTGAAAACATGTAGTGCGCTGTTGCATTCGTTTAAATTTACACACATTTAAATTTTCGGTACATAGTAAATCTATTTTTGAACGCAATCAGCTATATAATACTACATTTCGTCTAGCAGCGCTTGCAATTCAATTAAAACAATTGTTTTCCCTACCAAACAATGGCATACCTTCGGGTAATCAAAACGCCATTCTATATTTACAGTGCAGAATGAATAATGGGTATTTTTCATTGGTCAAATTCAGTGTATCACTAATGGGAATATATTAATCATTGTAATATGCATTAATCATTAAGATTTTCGCATGCAAGAACGCACCGAACCAAATTATCAGTTTATCGAATTCATTCAATATTAATTTATTTGTCGAAACTCGATATGGATAACGAATTAAGTCTCGGTAAGAAAATAATTGTAAAACAACTTATGTCGCCCGCCGCTATCTCTCACCGTCAAACAGAAAGAAACGAGTTTTTAAAAAAAAGAAAAAATATATTAAATTTGATTTTTTCAACACAAAACCTGTGCACGTACAAACAAGCATCACAACACCGTTGGTCAATTGATAAGGATGCTCGAATATGTTTGAAAACGTTTTTCTTCAGACGTAACAAACTTAAAAGGTGCGTTTCTTATATACTTGATACTTCTATAGGTTAGCGGGTTTAGCGCACTATCGTTTGCCCACTCCTGTTGTTATACCATGGAATGTACATGTGCATGTACTTCAGGACAGGCAGGCAGTAACGGAACATTCACAAAAGTCGCCCTACTTTTCTTTTCAGCTCCACATGTCAGCGATGCTTTCAGCCAGTAAATTTCACCCTCGACGCAAATTTGGTTGACAGCTGACACATCGTCGAGTGTGGAGTTGCTGCAGCGAATGCCTACGTTGCGGAATTTTCAAAAGAAACATTTTTTTTTTGTTCAGCTACCATCTGTACCCATCAAAACTGGACTCAAGCCAACTCCATTAGCATTTTTAAATAACAATTCAATATGATATTACGCAATCCAACAGTCAGCTGTCTCTCAATTGATTACTCATCATATGGATTAAACAAATAAAAAATACTGTTTTATAACGTTCGTTCATACATGGACTGATTGCGAAACTGTGACATTTATTGTTAATAAATTAAAATAGAATTTGTGCCCGGGACAGCGCCGGACGAGAAAAGATGAACAAGAGTTGGCGATAACTCTTCTTCCGATAACTCTATAATGAATTAACTCAACTAGAACAACGTGGGAACTGACGATTACAGCTAAGATGATGACGATTCACTTCCAACAAATTTGCCACATCCACATCTCCCGTGGAAAATTAATATTTATAATTACCCAATGTAGACAGTACCGGTTGGACACACGTTTACCGTTTAACAATTTCTTAAAAAATATGAGCAAAAATCCAGAAAAAAAACGAAATTAAAAAATTGGTCGGGAGTATCTCTGGTGGAATATTGGCCTATAGCAAACGAGCGAACGGCAACACGCATTCGTTATACTAGTACAGCAGCTGTCATATCTCGTCTGAGTCGTCTCGACGTAGTAGAATCGTTCGAGAAAATCAACCGGAACTGGCATCGTTTGGTTTTGAAGCGAATCAGCACGCACAATCCCATATGTCAACCTCATATATAGAGATATCGCAGAATGAATAACATGGACGCAATCTTGGATTATATAAGCTGACATTGAGCGCGCGCAGTCGAAAAGTATGTGTGGGGGAGACTCTTAAGGCCTAGCGGATATGATATCGACCCTCGTCACAGAATGGCCATACATGGGGGAGAGCATGTCACCCTCCATAGTCATGGTACGATCACACTCACGAACACAAGTATTGGTGGCACAGGCGTTTTTATAAAACCGTTTGGTGCAACCCAGTCATAAGAATTAATAATATAAGAGGATAGATTCTGCACACAACTAAAAAGCTGGCGACGAACGAGAAAAAATTAAACTGGCGAACAGCGAAAGTTTAATATCTCTAGCAATATCCAAAAGAACAATTTTTAAATAATTTAAAAAATAATCATAAAACAATCCGAGTAAATTAATTTGGTGAATATGCATTTTCAAGAATTATGCAAGGTGGGAATATATGACACACAAATAGTAGACGCTGTGTCTACTATGACTGCACCGAATCCGTAATTATACATACAATTAATAGGGGCCCAAGCTAGCTTTTGAAATGTACGTCCGTCATCAGGATCTGTTGGTGGTGCAGTTAGTTACTAATTATTAAGAATACCCATGGCTTCTCTAATTATATTAATTTCAGCAACCAGTCATGTCTCACTTCTCTCTCATTATATTTATTTCTAATATACAGAGTACCGACCGAAAAATATAATTTCTAAAATTCAAGTCCGAAAAAACAAAAGAAAAAAATCGAAGGGTCGACAGGAAACTGAATTTGCGATTTCACAACGTTTGGTCACGAAGCCACGCTTTTCCAGATTTATCTTTGCAACGATCGAGTTATCCTAAAAAATAATATGTGGTTTTTGTTTTAGACGTGATTTTTTCTGTGCGGCAGATGCGACGTACATATATATTTGTAGTGAAGCACACAGTAGGAGTGAGGGGGAAAAAAAGAAAGCAAACGTATTTTCATTATCTGCTGTCACGGACGAGCTGCAGAAACTCCTCGACAACAGCCCTCTCCCCCCACCATATAATTATAACAACGTTATTATTATTTCGACACACGAAGCTGCACATCTCGCAATCGAATAAAGTGTAATGGGTAATGGCAACAAAGAAGATGTCTCAAATATATGTTTGGTAATTGCGCCACGGTACAACGAATGACGTTTCTGAATTGCCTGTAATTTTAAGCGCCATATTACTCCTATAACCTGTGCCATCCGCCACTAGATGGTCACGTCTGGCTTTTTATAATGGACTGATATCAGTACAGGGTGCATTGCGCCGGTACCAGTTGAAAATATCTTCACGTCTCAATTTTATTTTCAAATAAATTTTAAATTAATATTGTATTGCTAGAAATTTCAGATTACCCAGAATTGAGTACTAATATTCAAACATGTGGTTATCTATCGATGGCAAATGCAGAACATGCAAACACATTATCATATGTATAGCCATTTCTCTGTCGGCTACCTTGTTTTCACGTAACGCCTGTGAACGAGCTAATTATTAACTGATCGTAAGGTTGAAATTTACATACTAGTAAAACTCTAAAATAGTCATTCGAGGCTCCGAGGTATAGACTTCAATTCTTTGCTTCAGATATCAATCTAAACTTTCAACAAAGTAATTATGTTGGACTCAAAACTCAAACCGTTCTGCCATATTAGTGTGCTATTATTTTTTATTTTCGTTTTTATGGCTCTCGATCTTGCAAGAGCGGACGACTACAACTTGTACATAGCTGCTGACCCTCAAATTTATTGTGATTAGTCTTGTTTCAAGAACTCGTCTTGTGAGTTGTGACAAACATGTTTTGTCGACACGTTTGTGAAATACATGCAGTTGCAGAGACGTGTATATCAAATTTACATAACAGTTGATTGGCGTTAATGCCTTCAGACGCTGTCATCAATTACATGTATAGGTTGTCAAGTCAGATTTGAGCCGAACAAACAGGCTTGCCAATTTAAGGCAGGTCTAATCCCATGAATATTTTCCGCTCTACTTGTCCTTACATTTGCCCTCAATTTAAAAATAATAATAAATGTAAAAAGATCATATTTCAATTCCGAATACATTTTTCATGCATTTTAAATAAAAATTAAAAAAGACCAAACGTTTCAATCCTCAATTTGAAAATGAAGCCTGTAATAAAAACAAATATTGTTTCAACATTCGAAATACAGAATAATAAAGCATGGTGTTGCTGTTTTTTTTAAAGTGCGACAACTGAATCGCGGCTGCAGCAACATAAAAATATGAAATGTTAATTGCCATATAACGTATTAACTTTTTTATAAATACTCTCTGTACACAATTTGTTTTGATTGTAATGATGGCATGTCGGAAACCCCATGAATTTGCAATGGATATTGTCGGAATTAATGGCTTCTGTATCTAATATAATTTTTTTATAACCATGAAAATGTATAATCCTCAGCTACGATAGATCTTTTTCCTTGGAAAAAAGAGGTCTATCGCGGTTGAGACAGTGTTACGATATAATTGAAGTGTAAAATTAGTCTGTATTGTTACGTGTAAGACAATTTAATTATTGATTATCATAATATCACGCCATTTACTTGAAATAATTTTTTGCGCAGCATATAGTGTAGTTGCACAATTGCATTCCACTGTATATAAATTGTAGTAAACTTTGTTTGCCTAATTTAATTGTCATTATAACCGTCTTATTTGATAAATAACCGTCTTGCAGTACATCAAATGTGCAAATAAGCAGCCATTAAACACGATATCATTATCGTTAAATCCAATTTACATTTGGCCTTCATGTTCAGAAGCAGATAACAATAATAATGAAAACGCAAAAACATGTTTGGCCAATACATAGTGAAGATGTGAAGACTGTTCAGGTAAAAACAATGGCAAGCACTGACTTAATAATTTATCATAATAATCTATGTAACCACTTTATGTTTAATTGGAGAAGATTAATAAAATGATTTAATAAAAAAATTAAAAAACAATTAAAAAACAGTAGAACTCCTCACAAGCAGTCCTAGATGGGGCCAATGGCGGAGGTCGATCAATGGTGTGGTTGTACATGGACACCTACGTAATCCAATTCATTCATTCTGTAATTCAAAAAAATGAAAACTACATAACCTAGTAAATAAGTTCTTTACGCAATAAGGGCAACTGGAATTGTTTACAAATTGTGTGCTCCAAACTACAGCCTGTATTTATGCTCTACAGACTCTGTGTTCTCTGTATATATGCTCTCCATTGTTGCACATTACCTAACTGATTTCATTGTGTGATACACAATTTTATAATTAGCATAATCTAGTCTGATAAAAAAATGAATATCAAATAGTGACAGCTTACTTGCCGTCTACTTACACATACATTTCGCCACATGTCGTTTTATGCTTGTGATAGCAAAATTATTCAACAAAAAAAAATACACCACGTAATGTTGGGAAAGTCAATCGGCTGTCTTGCAGTTTATGTTTAAAACATGTATGTAGACAGTATAATGGTCTGTTAGCGATATATAAACTACTTAGTTGTAGGCACCGACCTCTTTGCCTATTAAAAAGACTGGCCTTGCATTTTCCGTGTGATTAGTTAGCTAAGCTTTGCAAACAAGTATATACAACATTTTTATTGCCCCCAAATGCCTTGAGGGAATAAGCAATTTTATGTCTATATGACCAACATCAATAAAACAGTTTGGCTTTATTCAATATCAGGCAACTGAGCTTCGTTCGCTCAAGACACAATTTTCTATATTTTTTGTGAACGGCTGTGATACATGTGTCTACATACGCCTCAAGCACATGTTACAGTAGAGAAATAAACTACTGCTGTCGGTGGTCGCAACACAAATGGGGACGAAAAACCAACAACAGCCCCAGACACCATGGAAACTTAATACAAATGTTACGTAAAAATCGATTGTCGAGCGGAGAACTCAATCGTCTAAAACTAAAACGCAATTTCGCTTGTTTGTTCAGTGAGAAATAGAAAAGCGAAATAACATAACCACCAAACTTCAAAACTAGCAGTAAAAACATGTAGTTATTAAAAAAATAGAAGAATTTAAAAAAAATAAGTGAAAAGATACAACAAATGAATAGCAAAATAAACATTTTTTCGTATCTGCGCTCATACGATACAATTTCGCACAAAAACAAATTTACGATCTTGCAATTACGAATTCGCATCTGCCAATTTCCCAACAACTCAGAATGGAATAAAAACATTCAATTTCATCCATTCAGTCCAGAATGCATTTACTAAATTGAAAAATAAACAAAATAAACAAAAAATAACAATGTAAATGTGACATTTCCATTCTCCTCAAGCGTGGTGGCGTCATGCCGTTGAACTAATCAGGGCGAGGATGACCAATCGCTAGCGTTTGCCAATTCGTACAAATGATGCTGGCAGGTCAAACTACTATTGTGGTCATTAAATTTGAAGATTAAACTAAAATCATGACATGCCAATTTATCAAAAAATAGTCTCCTAACGACTGCGCCATCTGAATGTCGCCGCGCCTAACCAGTCCTCAATGAATTTTAATCGATTCCAACAACTACTAACTTCTCTATGTACGCCTCAATCAGAAAAAGATTTCTTGGTGGCGTCCATGCACCAACTACTTTCTGCGAAACGAGATAATAATTCAATAAATATCGCTTCTTTTGACACGATAAAGCGAGTTAATAGAGCGCTTTTTTGCTCGTCTACGCATTCGCGGCCCACTCGCTCACTTTATCATGATGTGGGGGGGAGACTTGGACAAGACTAGAGAAGGGAGGAGAGGGAGATGAAGGACAATCCACAAAGTCTATGACCATTTTTAGTTTAATAATCAAGTGTTTATGAGCACGCAAATAAATGAAAACGAGATGCACATAAAGATAATCGCCGAACCGGAACGA
>JAQGBY010002779.1:0-21570 GCA_034698785.1 Mycogona germanica | reverse complement strand
AACTAATACCTCATAAAATTAAGGACAATAGATCGAGGGAGGGCATACGAGTATATTATTCATCGGTGTCCTGAAAAGTCATTTAAAATGTTCACTGCATCACCAGGCGCACCAACCCAGATCAGTTAGTCCAGCCCACCGACCGCACAGCCCATAAGACGCAACACATCGTCACTTAACTCACCTTCACCAGAACAGGGATTTCAACCCAGGCTCTAAATTAACATCAGTCACGGGCGGGAATTCGTATCCACAACCTACGTTCTGATCTGAACCGAATACAGACTAACTCGGCCACCGCGTGCCCCTTCGCTCTTCCTGAGGTACTCCTAAGATCCCGATCACCATTGGTGATCAGACACCCCAGTTTCAGCCGATGATTCATATATGGTCTCCACAGATACAGTCTATCCGCCGCAGCTGCTAGAAACGGAAAACACGGTTCAACGACCGCACATACACGCATAACTAGAATATTTGTATAAATCTCGATGAAACTGATTTCTGAGATAGATCCGACTTCATTAGCTAATACATTTGCTAAAGCCATTACAAATTACCGTGCATACAGTATATTTCAAGGCTCGCCGAACACCATTAGCCAATATAAATGTCGCAGGAGTAGGTCGTGTCTGCTCACAAAAATTGAGATAAACAACATATCGCATCTATCATCATCTTAAATCCTCCCTAGACCTAAGTCCCAACGAGACACATTTCGAAATGAAAGTCCTTGAAAAGTGTCGCAGAGAAAATGAAATGAATAAAGTTGCAAATTAAGTTTGAAGTTCCAAAAATAAAGATGAAACAACGTACGATGATCGCTAATGGTCTAATAACTCTAATGGGCTACCAATGGTCTTAGGATAATCATTAGCAAACAGTTGTTTTAAAATCTCTGTTTCATGGCGCATTAAACTTTGACCAGTCTAGACCACTGCACATTAAATTTTAAATTTGGGCTTAAGACGGTCATTACGATGTTTTACCAATCACCAGTATCTCTTATATGTTTGGACGTTGAAAACCGGCCTGATTCATATTCTTTTGAATTCTTAATTCCAAACTAATTAACCACTCGCAATGCAGCTAATATATATATTGCAT
This sequence comes from Mycogona germanica, assembly GCA_034698785.1. NCBI lineage: Eukaryota > Metazoa > Arthropoda > Diplopoda > Chordeumatida > Chordeumatidae > Mycogona > Mycogona germanica. Next base: position 20,463 of record JAQGBY010002779.1, on the reverse strand, counting down.
AACTCTATACGTATGACGCTAACAATCTAAAGATACAACTTTTGAGAAATGAACGAAGCTAATTGCCCCATAGCGAGGTAAGAATCTAATTACATATTCCATTTGGCTAATGTACATCGGAATTTGTCTCGGTCATCAAATAATTAATTAGCTTCGCAACAAATCGCCAACGAGAGCGTGCCGAACAGCCAATAAAATCGCAGATAATCGAGTCAACTTTGACAACATTTTGGTGAAATGAAATAACAATAAGATGACACTCGTGTAGGTCATATAAAAACAAAAATACATTTCCAGACGCATCTTAGGCAAAGATAAAAAAGAGACCAAAGTTGCTGTCTACATACATCAAAATAAAATGTACAAGTGAGCTAGATTCCAGCCTTTTGGGGGCCCAATCCCCACACGCCAACGAAAATTTCACGACAGCGTATATCTCGTCGCGTCCACGCATGTATATTTAATGAGAAACTGGGATGAAATTTCTCGAAGCTCTAAGCCTGTGGACACCTGAGAATTATCAGCCGCGGAACATACGCGACTCGTCCGATATGCTTTCGTTACACGGACAGAGAGGGCACCACTCGAATGAAATGCATCAGTCATACACAGTACAAAAACTAAACCATTAATCGGATTCACTGGAAAATAAATGAAGAGAGGGCAGAGTAAAGAAATGAGCCAACAATACGATTACCTATCTTAGCAAGTTTCATAAAATTAGTGCTACGTAATTTTCTTTGTAAGACATGATTTTTTTTATTGATAGTTATTGGACATAGGAATGAAATGGAATAGTTTCAGAAGATAAAAATGCCGCTCACAGACAAACGGGATATTAAAAAATAATAGGATAATCGTTCTAGACGGAAAAGAACGTGTTGAACTTTTCGGCGGAGAAGGTAAAGGTAAAGTACAGAAATGCCAGATACCGGAATAGCGATTAAGTTCCTTAAAGTCTGACTTTCGTAAACGCTAAAGCAAATGTCCGAGTAGCTAGATAAATGCACGACATCCGTTGAAGTTTACAAAATGAGAGAACTACATTCAGGAATGTAGTCACCTCCAGAGATCCCCGTCCAATCGATGAACTTCCTGTCAGACAGAATATCCTGTAGTGCAGTAACTACATGGAATTAATAAAATAAAAAACTGGAAACGCAAAATGAAAGAATCTTCAATCAACACAATTTCAGCTCACAACTCGGTGGACGCTCACGCCGCCGAAACTGCAGCGAAATCCGGCATTTCATGGTTTAACTAAGAAATCTCAAACTTGACTATTTTTCCCCCTTCCATTTTTGCAGTCTCCTCATGCAGTGGGGGTTTACGGGGTCTCAGCAGGTCACATGTCCTATACCGCCGACCGCGTATGCAGATACTTTTGCGTCTTCTGCGAACAGATAGGAAACTTCCTGAAAACTTGCGCAATCACGGGAGACGAATATTAGCCGGAATTCAGAAGCAGCTTGTGCAAGCCGTGTATGCAGATATTTCGCATTGGCAAGAGGAGAAAAAAATCCTGTCCGAGGGCGAAAATCTCGCGACGCATAACAAATGAGCCTATCTTCTTTATCGCATCCATTCAACTTTAATTCTAGCTGCAGTTGTACAGAGCGCAATTGTACCAGACTCTCGCATCCTCCCGAGACCAGTGCCATAACGAAACAGTTTCCCGCATTTAAAAAAAAAAAAATTTCACTTAACCATGCACCCACGATGAAAGAATATGTTTTAAAAAACTATGACCCAACAGCGCTATTTTTCTCATAAATTGAGATACCAAAAAGGTCCGGCAAACGATGGACGTTCAACGTTGACCAAATTATAGCGAGAAACCAACGCCGTAGTGGTGTTAATTCACTGTTTTCATTGGCGAGTCCGCTGTCAAATGACACACTGAGTCTCAGGAATCTTAGACACAAATGCATAGCGATAGTGACATAGACACTGCTCCAGATATGCAGGTACTGTACTTCAAACTTTTTCGTACAGTGTTCGTGAAAATGTTGCGAAAGATTTAGTTCTGTTCTCTTAAATTAAACAAATTCAGAGTCCCCCAATTATGTTACACAATTGCCCGAAAATATGTTATTTATCTGCATCGCAATCGGAACGGTTGAATGAAAACGGCATCTCTCAAAAGATATAGACTCATTCGTTTATCTCTATAGGAGACAACAAATCGCCAAAAAAATTAATGAACCAGAAACGAAACTAAGATAGTTGTTCACGAAATTCGAAACACTCCACCCGACTGGTTTGTCGAGAGAAAGAGTTTGTTGTGTATGTTGATGTAAATTGTTGATGGTGCCACGGCCTGTTTTCGCAAACTACGAGTACGCTATCAGCGATAGAGACACGTAGAGACGACTGTCGGACTAATATATAAATTTCGCGCGGGCGAAGACCTATCTATATGCTAACGTCGACATGAATTTCAAATTTAATCCACTGATACACACACACTATAGCCGGCCGCGGAGACGTCAACCTGGCAAACTACGTAGAGAGAGCCTCATTGTAGCGGCCCCCATCTTGATCGGCATTGTCCGAGCATTGCCACTGTAAACAACCCTGTCGTGCTATTTTAGTTCAGTGGCACATCAAGATAGTTTAATGAGGTAACAAACACTTTCGAACAACCTGTCTACAAAGAAAATAGGCACCAGTATTCTTCCAAATTGATTGATTAAAAATATGCTCCCAATTTAGCAGTTGTACATTTCACAAATACCTGTACATTTTTCTGTCAACCCTGAAAGGCAAAAATGTTGCTAGAACAATCTTTATAACTGAAGCGGTAAACCCCAACGTGATTTTTATTTAATGAAACTATCGTTTGAAAATGTGACCTATTTTGTATAGCGCCAACAGAGAGCAGCAAAAGTTGGGCTGGTACACGAAACCCAATTGTGGCGCATCTAATAAAACATCTTGTTTCTCAATTCGAGAAAAACCCAACTCACACATCAAGATTCGCCGCTTCATTGTGATTAGCTTTCGTTTGGGCGATCTATTTTTTGCCAATAAAAGGAGGCCCCAGGAGTGGGCCGGTTGCGTAACCCAACAATGTCAGACGTGACTGCCTGGCATCTGCACACACAACTGTATAATGCACATATGAAGTTATAAACCGAAAACATCAATCCTATATCTTTAATAATGCAGAGGCAATAGACTTCCAACTTGCAGTGTATGTGTGCGCAGGCATAAATTCAATATGCAAAAAAATGATCACGTATCACATGAACGCCGGAGCTGACTCGCAAAAATAAAAACACATCCTGAGACCACTGATAAAAAGGTGACCATTTGGAAAAAAATAACCTTTGAAAGTCCACTTACTGAAAAATCGTAGCCAATAGAACGAATGTTTTCATTCGTTCTATTGGACGTCTTTTGGAACGTTTAAACAGCTATACATTTTCATAGAATATTTTGGCGGATATCACGCTAGGCCGACTCGAAACTCGAGCCTCAGGAGGCTAATCAAATCGCTACCGTCAGTCTCAGCAGACACCTCCACTCCAGCAGTCACCCTGGATTGGTGCAAGATAACATCCGAGCTGAGACAGTAAAAAACCAGTTGCAACTTTGCTCGCAGAACGCTCGTTGTTGGGGGAGACAGTGAGACAGCCAAAAAACAAAAAAAAGATAGGCGTAATCAGAGCCTGCCATCCCGACTGAGGTAACGTGAGCCCGACCAGCCAAAATTGTGGAAACAACACTATTATGTAGATTTATTGAACTTAGCGCCGCTGCGAACCAAATAAGAAAACGGAATAAACGACATACGGTGAATCTGTCCACGCACAAATTTGTGTATGGCCTCTGTGCATGATAGGTGGTGGCGTTCCAGAGCAAATCAGTTGGTTCGCAGGTTCGATGATCAAAGGTAAGTTCGTGTAAATGTTCAAAACACTCCTAGTATTTTGAATTTAGATTTGGCGAGCTCAGATATGCCCTTAGTGAGGGGGAATATGCAATCAACCATCAGTTGGTTCGCAGGTTCGATGATCAAAGGTAAGTTCGTGTAAATGTTCAAAACACTCCTAGTATTTTGAATTTAGATTTGGCGAGCTCAGATATGCCCTTAGTGAGGGGGAATATGCAATCAACCATCACTTACCAAACGAAGAAATAGTCAAAGAGCCCATAATTGGTGTGTACGAGCCCGACATAACTTCCGGTTATAATGATGATAGCTTCAAAATAACCTTACAGCATTAAATTGTATTATTCTGACAGCGTTAAAGTTCGTTACAAGGACAGAGAATAAAAACATCACGGCAATGGTTAGCTCTTCTGTTATCAGCTTTGTGGTTTCCGCCACGAAATGACGTCAATTCCGTTACACACAACATTTCGGGTAAAAAATGTGTTTTATAAAGCACGTTAATTTATAATCAAGAAGTTTTTCGACTTTTATAACTGCCGTTGTTTTGCATACACCGACTGCGCTACATTTGAAGAGTTGCCTAAAGGTGTGCGCAAAATTCGCCATGCCATTCAGAATGTCGCAGGGTGGCTTTGGCAGAAGGCGCAATAAAAACACTGAATTCATTTACATTTGTCGAGCTGCCAAAAGTTGCGCCGGCAGCGCACCCCCGCCCATCCGGTCGCGCATCTTCAGAAATGGGCGAGAATAAAATTGAGAGGGGAGAAATGGGGAGAGAGCCCGGGTCGCCAATTGGGCGTAGGCCACTTTGTTTAATGTTCGGGGAGTAGTCGCCGCTGTGACGGTGGCAGAGACAGCGAGAGAAAAACGAGAAGCCGAAGTGACACCTTCATTTCTCGCAATTTATTTACTCTTACGACACTTCGGAGCAAAATGGAAACAGGCGTCCAAATCCTCCGAAGATCAGGTGCCCCCGCAAGAATGAACGACCCCCTCTAACACATAAATAAAATGAAGCGCACAGAACAGTTCGGATCCACAGTGAAATATGAACCTCAAAGCCCAGTTTCTGATCACACCACCACCATAACACCGAGCAGAATTTATTTTATCTTCCTTCCTGCTTATGTGACGGATCCACTAAAAACGTCCGAACTAGTGACCGGTTTAGAGATATGGGTCTCTGGAGGATAGGACAGTGGCCGTTTCAAATTTCCCCAAAGAGATACGAGCCTGAAGAAAAGTAAAGTTTAACCCATTGCTTGTCAAGATCGCCATTCGACTTGAATATAGCGAGACACCAGGATCCTATCACTATTATTTCCCCCAATTGGCGGAACCCGGGGCTCCCGTTGGCATCCACGCACACACAATAAACAAAGCCATCAACAACTACCGCAGCGACAAACCGTTTCACGCCCATCTCATTTCCAGCCACGTAAAAGCAGGTCGAAATTCGACCATAAATATTTGAAAATATGGATTGGGTCGCTATTATGAACGCACATCTAGAATTTCCAAATGTATTTGGATACCCAATATATTAAAAAAAAAATGTAAGAGGCACTTTGAAATCTTTTGCGAATCCCTAGATACAAAGCCAGAGGTGGGCAACTCTACTAACTCATATTTTATTAGTTTGATCACAATGCTATCTGAAAAGTCAAACTGAATAGCTATTGCTGGCGAATCCAGGTCATCGATACCTTGATTGGTTAATACAATTTGACCAATTCGAAACATTCGAAAAACGATTTCTGCCTACGTCGCATCAGTACTGTAAACGGTTCGTTACTGTAAGAGGAGGAGGAGAATAGGAATTTGAGTCTAACCACTGCCGGAGGAATCGCAACCAAAGAGAGACATCGGCGGCGGGGGGGGGGGCGGTATTTATTCGTTCGATAAATGGAGATTTGCTTCTCTCGCAAAGAGAAGAAGACACACTCGGAAATCCAAAAAGGAATCACGTCACATCGCATGATAATGAGTGACATACGTGGAAACACGTTCGCGCTAATTTGCTTTAATTATTCACACTTGACATAGCCGACTGCGCCTATAAAAGTCTAAAAAGATTTCCACCAGCCTTTTGTGCTGCAAATGAGGGCGCCCCCAACCAAACCGACCAAACCGTTGTCATACACAGTGGAATCGGGTTGGTGGGTGGATGAAGAGAGAGAGAGAGAGAGAGAGAGAGTGGGGAGGGATGGGAATGATGATGATGCGGTTGCCCCTAGCAACCGGGCCAAGAAAAAGAAGGGCGCCGTTGGCGGCGGCTCCGGAGATCCGCAATCGATTTACTTTTATACACATCGACGATAATCCACCAATCTTGAGCTAGCGAGAGAGAGAGCGAGGACGCGCGCGCAGCTTTTACGACAATGTAGTACTAAAAGCAATCAGACAATTAAAGGCGGCGCTGATTGGGGGGAAGACGACAGAGCAAACACGACTGACGTGTCGTGGAACATGTGCCAGGAGGCGAACGGATAAAACTGCAATTTCGTATCGCGCGTTCTGTTACTAGATGGCGGTGCTCTCCCTGGTCTACCTTGACTTTTGTCGATTTCTATCGTCCACTATTACCAAAAATGCAGGTTGGCGATAATGTACTTATCTCTATCCTCTAGAGCAAATTTCCTGAAATAAATACATAAACAGGAAGCACCTAAAAAAAAAGTGACGAGTGAATTTTTTGACAACGCTGACCTGACGACTAATGTAACCTAATTAAAGTTACCCCCCAATCTAATGAAGAGAAACACGTAATTCCACGTCAAAAATGGTGTGAGAACATAACTACATTTCTCACAAATTCAGATAAAATTGGTCGATTCGAAAACGTTAATTTTTGCTAACGCTTTGCGCCGCATTGCGGGGCAGGAGCATGGCGGAGATAACGCATTACTTTCACGGGCGCGCCCCAAATAGACAGCTTCCGCCATTCTCCTGTCCCGTTTTCCACGTCACGTCGTTCACGTCGATTTCGACAAACTCTCTTCACCCTCAAAGTGCCCGCGACGGACGAGTTTTCGGAAAATTTCTAGTCGATGCGTCTCATGCAATGTTAAGTTTATGTAAGTAGCGCGAAGGGGCCTAATATTACATAGCTGACGGCCCGGCTAAACGCTGTTGGTACGCGGGTCGACTGACGTTCCCGATCCGCATCCCATCCTTCTTCCTTCTCGCCCTTCGAACTTTCCCAGTTTGGCCCCAACGCATTTCTCGAGCGGCCGCAATTTGCATGGCTGACGCGCCCGAAGAAGAGAACCCGGGAGGAAGCTTAAGCCAATTACGACTCATCAAATTCGTCTTAGAATAGCGAGTCGCGCACCGCGGAGAGGTTTTTGAATGGGGGCGATCAGCTCGCTTTCTCTCACTCAGTCGCTCGCTCGCGCGCAACAAGCGCCATCTTACCTTATTTACATGAATTAAAATACCGCCCCCGCAAATGCTGCGTCGGCGCCGAGCAGAAACAGGAAAAAGCGGCCCGGCCGCAAACCATGACAAGGCGGCGGCGGTTACCGCCCGACACACACATATACATGGGCCGCCATCATATTCAGTGTTGTTGAATAGGGCGAGGTGCGGTCGCCGCCCACGCCACCTACCGGGGGACCCATTTTGGCAAGACGAGCGAGAGAGCCCCGCCAGCCTCTTTCGCTAATTAGTGACGTTTTGAAGGGGTGAGGGGGAGGGGGTGATAAGCGAGAGCGGGTTCCTACAGACAAAAAATAATGCTTGGCCTATTTTTGGTCTCCCCATCACATCAGCCCACTTGCCAATTAACCAAACAGTGATGAGCGAACGTTCGACTAGAGTTCTGCGCAGAAACGTTCAAGGTTCGGAGGGAAAATATTTAAAAAATGACCCTGTAAATCGGACACAAATTTTTAACAGTCGTTAAGGCTGAACATATAAATGCTTATAATAAAAACATATAAATTTTTGATTTAATCCACGCTCGTTTCCGGTTTTGATTGTCGTCCAACAATCCGTTCTCACCTTGTGCAATTCACTCCACCGGACTCAATTCACCCTCATCTCGTTATATAAATGCTATTATACATAGAAAATGTCATTTTGTTTCGGTCCAACACAAACGTGTACGATGCAAAATATCCGGCGTTTACAGATGACAAAATATTTCATCGCGTGGACTTGTCGGACGTCCAAAACAAAATGACCTTTCCCGACGACGCCAAACATGAAATGGTCGATCTGCAGTGATTCTTCAATAAAAAATTACGATTAACGCAATTTCGGTTGCACCCATTTTTCACAATAACCGACTGCCAATCTCCCAAACATCGACTTCTCACTTCATCCACTTCAGTTGACCGTTTACGATTCAGCAGATTGTCACGCAACCACATCGAGCCTCATTCACCCCATCACACATCCAACACACAAACCAAGGCTATTAAGAATATGTACTGCGGGGGAAAGCAATCAGCCAACAAGGGGGAGTTTCTTGGCACACCGTACGATCGATACTAGTGGGGGGGATGGACGAAAGAAGTTACGAACCGGAGAATCAGTTGGTTCGTTGCAGTTGAGCAGATCGATTATCATGGACTAACAAACCGTAAAACTTCACTAGCGGCGAAAACCGCAATCCACCAAATGACGAAATGAGCGCCACCTAGAGTTAAGGCGCAGCTCCCCCTCGGCGAATTGATTGAACAGTTAAATATAAATACCATATGATATCGAGGTTGTTAATTCATCTTTAGTGCTAAGGGGTGAAAAATCGCACCTAGAGATTTCCCAGAAACACAATTCACAGATATGAAAATTAATACGCAAAGGTCGGTGCAAATTCGCAGTGGGTGAAAAAATAACAACTTATCGCGCGCTCTCAAAGTGAGGGGGAAGGAAGTCTGCTATAATAAGTGATGGTGGAGATACCGAACGATCGAGCACATACGATTCGATCGTTAAAAAATGGGGTCGTAAAATTGCATGCCACCATTTGGTGTTTGGCGTTTGAGATATAGGCCAGATCCCCCCTCCGGCCATTAAAAAGCAGGAGCTAATTGCGAAAAGTTACAAATTAGTTAGTTGTGGGGTGGGGGGCGCTCTCAAAGTGTTTTTGAGTTTGCACAGTTTAATAACTGAGGGGTAGAACAGTTATTTTGGATTCATCGTCCCAACTAATCATTGACGGCGCCATAAACTGGGATTGGAAACACACCACGAAAAATTAAGGCGAGCGTTTTAGCCGGATTAATAGTTCTTTCTATCTGAAGTTGAAGTGACGCCAAGTAAAAATGACTAATGACAAAGTTTAGGACGAACACGCCGATGGACCTCTTTAACAAATATCTCAAGGTACAGTAGCTTCGCAAAGAAATATCTGGAGCAAATTTTGTTCCGACAGTGTGGCGTGAAAAGCCATCAAGCAGATCACGAAGGTCTATCTTCGTATACTCATATCTTCGAGTAGACGTTAAAAAAATTACAATACGGCCAGCGCAGACACCGATGCATACAAAATTCATAGAATCCTCGTAGGGAATTTATAAAGAGCAATCTTGAACGCACTTTAAACAAAACGTTAATGTCTTTAATGCACGAACGATCCGCTCTTCTCCCCTACACAAGAGCCTTTCTTCAGGACGCGGCCATCACCTGAAGATGAGTGGAGGCATTCTCGAGTGCACATTCTCTGAATAACATCCAATGGCAGACGAACCAACGGCTCACGCAGATCTAATGTTTCCTCCAATACGGCTCACGCAGCAGACAACACACAGATCATGTTCCACGAGTACTTTTCCGGAGCAAAAAAAAGCCCGGAAAATAAAGACAATTTTCTACCGGTTCATCGGATACACGTTACGAGAGTTGGTCTGAAGTGAAGCTTGATGATTGAGATGTCGGTGAAATGAAATTCTAATGTACCAAGAAAATCCTCTACCAGTTCTGGCGAATAGCCGCAATACGTCAACACGACAGCAAATGTCCTTTCTTGTTGGATTAGAAAACAGAGTTTGTCTGTTGGTCAAAGGGTTAACACACCCGAATACGCACGTAAAGTGGTAGAAGCTTTGAGACGTATCTCGTTTTTATAATTATTTTTGATTCGACGATAATAAACTTCAGTTCCTTCAACACATACAACTACAAAAATAAAAAAGATGTAATTTGCTAGGGGGTAATTGGTAATTTCGAAACATCCAAGCCACACGGCCGCCACAAACAAGCCCCATTAAAAACAACGCCGTAAAAATTGCTGGGGTATATCATAATCTCCGGCAGCGTGACGATAATAAAGATGGTGGTCACACTGGAACTCAATAAGCATGAAGGGGGAGTTATGGGCTGCTTGCACCCAAATCGCACGTACTATTTGGTTCAAACTTCCGCCGCTGATGACGCTTTCAGTCGCTTTGAGATGGACATTTTCGATTTGACGCGTAAAGAAGAGAGTTCGCCGTTATCTCTGGACATACAATAATGAAACATAGACCAAGTTAATGCAATTTAATTATTACGAATCTCACTTTATAATGGTGATGGTAAATTCTCTCAGAATCAGAAATCGCATAAACGAGAACCCGCGCCGGGAATCGAACCCTGGTCCGTCGCCCTACACACGTGTTCTCGCCCACATCGGTTGAAATTGGTTGAAACTCGAGAAAATAAAATAAATCACTTAGCATCGCGATGTCTAAAATTGCCACCCTAACTTCGCTGGTCACGCCACCTAGTGATCTCGCTGTGGCGGAAAGAAACACAACGTCTACACGAGACGGACGAAGGGGGGTTGATTTCAGATGAGGGGGTGGTGGTGTGCGAAGGGGGATAAGGGAAGAGGTAGGGAGCAAAATATACCTTAGACACTTATCGTATTTGATGGCCATCATTCTAACGTCGTAATACACTCGTTAGGATGCATCAAGGAGTAATTAGTAGTTTGGACCAAACATTAGCTGCCGTTATCCCATTTATCTTCCCGCTCCCCCCAACGTTCCAGCGTTTACACGGATGCGGTAGTGGGAAAAGGACGAGGGGTGGTAAAAATTCCGCGAGGCCGTAGCCAGCTCACGTGCCAAACATCTCTCTCTTCCGATTGGTCGTTACCAACCCGCCCACCACCTCACCCCCAACCACCACCTACTACGTCACTATCGTCACGCCACATCTTCCGCCCAACTATTGAAAGGTGGCCGTGAGTAACGAGCGTTGCGCTTCGTTACCATGACAACCGCTTCCACCGCCTCCCACCAGCCAGGTCACCCCCCGTTCCAGTTATGAATTCCTTAGCACTGGCGCGCCCTCACCAGGAACTAATACTGATTACGTAAAGCAAAGATGGCAGCTCGGCTCGGTTACGACGGGTTAGACAGAGTATATAATCTTTCTAACTAGACACACGCCCTCTGGCGGAGAGTACCGCGTAACCAATGAAATACGAAATGAATGTGCAGGTCCGGCCAACACCTGCAGCGTGAGAGCAGGTCAAAGTTCACATCGACTGGAGCCTCGGGAGGATATTTCACGTGATAAAACTCCATTCAGATAAACTCCATAGTGCGCATAGACAAGAACAGTTACGAGAATTCCCCACTAGATGTCGCCGAAATCCGAATCCACCCACGCCACATGATAGTGTCCACGTTCGAGATGAAGCAACACTTTGGATCCTGCACATTTCTATTTCAGAAATACATGGCCACGTCCCCGCTTCCAGATCTCTAACGGCCGCCGGCGAAAAGCATGCTCGCTGGGCAAAAGGTTCGCAGAAGTTGGTCACGCGTGCCAACGCCTGAACGCCCTGTCGTTTTCACGCAGGAACGTATTTCTTCCGGGGCGAGAGAGAAAAAAGGACGAGCCCTCCAGGAGCTTCACAAGACGCGGTTGTCATGACAACCACTCCGAGATGAGATACGCTTTGAATTAATTCTCATTGAGACCTGCCTGAACATCTCCGTTGGCAGTAACACTCCGGATAACGACTTATTCCAATACCTGTACTTGAGTTTTATTACCTCGCGTCCGATTCAATTTATCTTTACGGTTTCAGTAAGCGTCGCTTGTGACGACATTATTCCATACATCAGTTTATTAAAGATCTAAATCCGAAAATTCATTTTGTCGTCAAGACTTCAATCTAGTTATTAACAGAAATAAAAGGTCGGGAATTTACTTTCCATTATTTTCTGCTCATCTTACCTCATTTGTTTATTTTCTGACAAGACCTTAGTGACAAAGTGACGGAAAAATTCATCAAGGAGATCCAAACAATGGATTTATCAATATTTGTACAGGGTGTCTTGGGAGGATAGAAATTGAACGTACGCAAATGTAAGGCACGCGTCAGATAGATTAAAAGACGGGGCGCTGCTCCCCCTGATCACTTTTCCAATTAGAGGGCACCGAGGCTAGATAGCGGGGACAGCTAATCTGTTTATTCGGACAGATTACACACGTTCAACAGATAAGCGAACGGCCGGGCTCGGCTCTACACGACGCTCGCTCTAATACAGGAGCGGCGGTTATTGAAACGATACGGGGATCCAAACTAAATAAAACCCAATAAGTCACATGGGTGGCGCGGAAACTAACATCGAAACTAGTTTCGATATACTTCCACCAGAGGGAACAAACAGATTTCGTATGAAATCAACCCACTTTATACGGATGGCTCTTGGCGCCAATGAAACCAAGAACTACAACTGCAATCGAAACATCGTGAGCGTTGGTTTGAAACCAACGCTCACGATGTTACGAAGTGATACAGGTTCAACGCGCTTCAGTAACCTAAAACTCAACTCTAAATTCAACTTAGGGTTGCCTCCCCGCGCCCTATAATGTCACCCTTCACCAATAACATCCCAGACCACCCCGAACAACGTTTTGTTCACGAATGGCTGCATTTACATTTACTGGAAATTATCTCGCCCCCCTTCCAACCCCGTGTACGGAACGGCGGCCATCCACTCGGCAGTGTTGACGGATGCGGATGGATCCGTGCGTCCGTGTCTGTATACGATTGGGAAATGCAGGACGCGCGCGCGCGCGCACAGACACTTAATTACAGCCCGGGTGCGGGACGCCATCGTCGGCGTGGCTGCAGTCATCAATCCCGATCACTCATCCGGACTTCAGACAACAAAAATTACCCACATTTCTGCCGACCACGCACTTATGTGAACTCCTCTACAGTCCCCCGTTTATCTGTCGACTCCATCAACACTCTCTAGATACATGTACATTTTTTAAAAAAAGAAACCGAAAAAAAGTAACATCATTTTCAGATGTATTTCCATTTAGAATGGGACAACTCATTTCGAGTTTGTATGAGCACCATCAACTGTTTTCGTACGTCGTTTAGACATTTAAGTTCAACTCGGAATACCCCGATTTTATAAAGGCGATAAATCGCCACCAGGGAGCGTGCTTCCGACGAATTTTAATTTATATGTATATATTAATATTAGTCAATCTTACCTTATACAATAAAATGTAGTTTTACATCACGCAATAATTGGTTGGGAACAGGGATCCTCGGAATTCCAAACTATTTCTTTCAGCTACATAGAGAGCCTGAGGACTAAAACCTGTAGCAACTACGAGAATCAGAACTCGATCGGAAACAAAGGCGAACATGGAAACGATTTGACGGCACCTAACACACACACACACACACACAAACGTACAGCATTGCTACAGTCTTCGTCATCTACCCCCTTCATCTCTTTGGAGCGTGCCGAATTTTCGTCCGCGGCGTCGGCACACTTCCGAGCCCTCCTCCCGCTGACGGATGACACGGCTAATTATCGCGGGGAATGATTAATTCCAATTTTACGTGGAGGCGTTCCACAAAAGGCACTCTCCGGGTGACGGAACACCACTGGGATAGGAAAGAGGGGGAGGGGTCGGTCGATGGGTACCCGGGCCGAAGGAGGAGGGGGGTTGTGGAGGAGGGAGGCGACTCCCCCGCAGCGTCCGGGAAGATTACGAGATGACTTTGTCGATATACCGACGAGACCACCCAAAAGTGGGCCGCCAGGAGCAACAACTGATAAGCTCGGCTAATTGTCGCCTAGACTAAATAGGATTGAGAAATTAATTTGTCTCGTCCATAGAAAAACATCAATCACATTTTACCAAAATCGAAGTAAAAATTCACGAAGGATCGATCAACATGACATGCGCCCAAATATTTACAACACACGGAACACGGTTAGGATGGACATTTTGGCGCCTAGTTTCTCTGAGATATTTGTTGAGGAGGTCCACCAGCGTGTTCGCCCTAAACCTCCCCCCCCCCCAGGAGATGACCTGGTAATTTTACTCCACCCAGGCTTAGTATAAGTTACCCCTAGGTAGTGATCTTTAACGTATACCTGAAATCGTACAATCAACGGGTCCCACAGCTTTACTTCCATTCCGAAGGAAAGCGTACGTAGGAATTTCCCTCGCCCGAAACATTCCGATGGTACATTCCGATGGCCTCGGTCGGGAATCAAACCCGCGATCACGGGAATAACAGTTCGACACGCTAACCAGTACGCCACCGAGACCCCAACCCGGCAGAAAAACCAATAATTCAGTAAAAATCTCGAACGGCATTCGAAAGTTAGAATGACTGTTCAACCGCATGTTTAGACAATCATCTCAAAAGACTCAAGAATAATCTAAAACACAATCGAGCTTACTCGATCTAAATCTATCTTTTGCAATACCGTAATACCGACAGCAGAAGCGCTTTCCAATGCAAATAAAAATCAACATTTGCCTGGGGGAGAAGAGACGATGACAAAAGACAAGTATAAGATCGTCTGAAGAATACGTGTAAATGCCCTAAATTAAGATAAGCCGACTTTAACGGACACCAAGCCTAATATAACCAACACTCGTCGGCTTATACGAAGACACTTATCTCCTGAGACCACATCGCTAAACCGGAGGAATCCATGATAAGTGACTCATTTTCTTCCCAGAAATTAAATTTTTTAAAAAGGTGGACGGCGCTCAGGCCGACTAAACAGCAGTGTGCTGCAACCAGGCCATTGCGTGGAAAGAAAGTAGCAGAACCAAATGTCTTGTCTTAAAGAGATGGGGACACTATCTCGGGAAGATCCAGAGGTCTGCGGAGGACGGATTATTGCTTTCTCTCGGCGGCGTAGATTAGACTGGCGGCTCGCTCTATATAGTATGCATGTCGTATTAATATGCGCATATCGATGACATTGTGGCGCTTATATGGAAACGAGCGCGTCGTTGGCATATCTGAAGACAAATTAAACGTGATGGCAAAATCCATATTAATATCGCATAAAATCACTCACACAGAAGCGAGAGAGCAGGAGGCGGCGCCAGGTGGGTGCACATGCGGATGGTGCAGCTGCTATTCCAAGACGACCGTGCACACTTTCATGAACATACGAGTTGATGGAGAAAAAATAGGTATAATACTCGCTAGACTAGGTAACACAGGTATGCCGCCATTAAAATTATTTTACCGTGTAATCCGGATGTTGGTTCGCGGTTTAATCGACGAAATATTAAAACCATATCTCTGTGATCCGTAGACAAGAACAGGTTATGCAACCACTAACCAAATCCGAGTGTCCACCTATTTATAGAATTCCAGCGAAGTGTTATTCCTTATTTGGTCTCATCTTTTTCCGCGAAATATGTCAAACAAAATTATTAGTGACGTGGTAACCCATACTCCAGAAATATCAGAATGTAAATTATAGTCTATTTCTTGTGAAGACGAACTGACTTTTAACAGGTTTCAAGATGTCCTATTTGTATGGCTATGGTGTTGAATTCGAAGAAGAAAATCGCAATTCCAACAACAAAATTGATTTGCTTGGGAAAAAAAAAAACTATTTCCACGAAGCAATAACACCAGACAAACCTTCTGCTCGGCAAGATGAGATTACAGGCTCTGTACTTATCTGCCAACATGCAAAGTTCGCAATGGTTAGTTCTTAGAAATTTTCTTTTTTCTTTTATTTCTGTCGCTATTGAGACAAAGATCATGTTTCACATAGTTATAGGTTACACAGAATTGGTTGTGCCATTTCTACCGTTGGCCCAGTCGGTGGCGTTAAACCGGTAACCGAACATAACGCAAGCACAAGACACCAACACCGTCTACAGTATTTGGTCCATGGAAAATTATGAAAATATGAACTAGCAACAGATGCCAACCAAATCGATCTCGACTAACCGAAAACACGCTCGCAGAATTCAAATACAGGATGAAAGCAATTCGGCAAAGTAGCAGCACGATCATTGCACGAAGCTAAAACAAATGTCAATACCAGTCAATGGCAAGAACTTTGAAATACCGCTAAATCACGAAGCGAAACATTCAAAGTGGAATGGCGCATATACAAACAGGATTTATCTGATGTACTGTATACTCTACACAAAGAGAGAAGAGATAGAGAGTGGATATGCCATTAAGCGATAATAAAACCGTTTAGTGAAATTTATAAGTACCTACAGAGTATAATCCTTCGACGCAATATGTCAATGAATATCCAGATAATGGCATGCTGAACTAAATAAAGCCAAGCTAACTAAACATCGCTAATGGCAAGTATAGAAATAAGCAAAAAATTGAAACCTAGCGCAAATATATTTCGATTCCAGGTCGCTATATAATAGTAATTAACAATATTTGCTTTCACGAAATTAAACAAGGTCTGGACCTGCCCCAATATGCCTACCATTTAAGCCGTATTCAAATGGAATTTTAGGAAAGATAACATTACTATTATTATGTTGTAGGCAAAGCGAAGTTCATTAACATTTTTAATGTATAACGGTTAATTAACCCGTCAGACCTATTCGGCTAAAACAAACAAAATGAGTTCATAAATTTTGAATGGCTAACCGACCGGTAAATATAGTCAACGACAAATCTAGTCATCCACCAATGTGAAAACGAATAATCCATTTCATTTAAAATACATGTACTGTATAGCTACACACTTTTCAAGATAAACGTACAACAGGAAAATAAAAGCTGATTTCTCAATAAAAAAAGAATCTTATCGTTGTGTGCTGAGTTTTCCAACTCGACGTTTTAAAATGTGATACATACATTTAAAATTTATTCATCGAGACTCTCAATCTACCCATAACAGGTAGAAAAATAATACATTTTAAAAATGGCAAATGGCAAACTTGGTATTTCGATCAAATTTTCCACTCCTTTGCCGCTCCATTTTCATTCAGCAACCTGTTTCAGCAACCCATTCAACATTCAGTACATAAATATTGCAAATTCTAAATTTATATATCTGAGCTGACGTTCGCAACGAAATGCTAAAGGCCAATACGTGGCACCAGTGCCTCGCACTTCTTCGCAGGCAAAAGAGAAGACGAAGAGAGAAAAAGAAACACAGAAAGAAACGATTGAAGATGGCAAGCCGTTTGGTTGCGTCAGTAGCGCAACTGGAAAAATTGAAAGCCGACACAAGTTAGGCAAGATGGTGAAAAATGGCACCCCCGATACTGGCGACAAATCGTACCGATCAATAATACACACACATACATAGTCCTGGCATGAGCATAAATGAGCCCAGCGAAAACGGAACGACGGGTGAGGTTGAATGGTGTAGGGGTTGTGGGTGGGTTGGGGGTGAATGATTGAAGGAAGAGAGATGGATGCTTTGGGAGATGGAGCAGAGAACGACGGATGAGAATGCCAGTGGCTGCCGATGGAGAAAATTGATAAGGGAATTCTGGAAGTGCATTCTGGAGTAAGACTAGAAAATAGCTCACAATGGCCTCACCGAAAGTCATCCAACAATTATTAATCCATTCCAAAAAACACCGAAATTCATCTTAATATTTTTTAAAGAATTACGGAATTCACCTGGAATCGCGGGAACACATCGATATACGATACTCCAATGCTAGACCAGGTCGAGAAAATAATTTAAAATAAACATAAATAATTAATAATAAACATACATAAATAATTAAACATTTTAAATTATTTTCTCGACCTGGTCTAGCATTGGAGTTGGAGTTGGACAAACAAATCTGCATTACTAAAAAAAATGCTTTGAATTTGACGTGTGCAAAAACTTTTTTCATAGACTTAAGTCCCACTGCTCACTGTTAAAAAAGTCGTTACGATAAGTACTTCCATTTCTCTTTAGTGATGTGATTTAGACTGAACTTGTTTGCACTAGTTGTTCAATGCGGAATTCATTTACTAATAGTTTTACCTATATATATCGCAACACCCCTTCAGCAAATAGTCCCCCGATTGGTGAACTCCTATCTCTCACGTTATCACACAAAGTATTTTTTTAAATTTCCCATCACTGGCGTTTCTGTACCCCTCTCGATGCTTAGGCACTATGCGAGGGGCACATAGGTGCCCAAGTTAAGGATGTAATATGTAAATAGTAATAATTTTTTACGCCGGGATTTATTTGCTCTCTTCCGATACAACCAAATCAGTCAGAGGGATGAGATCGGAGAAAGAAAAAAAATGGAAGCGTAAGAAAAATCCAGGATAAAAGAGATAAAAACGAGATAGTGCGACTGAGATTGAGAGAAGGGGAAGAAGAGATAGGGATGACAAAGGATGACTTGTAACACTGTCGTAAAAAATGCCTACACTCGCTGTCTCCTCCTGAGACCGCTCCATCTAAATCCACCAACAGAGGCTAGTTAAGGCGAGGGTCTAGGAGGTTTGAGGATCCGACTTGACAGGTCTCACTCGACGACAAACGATGTCGACTCGTGTTCGACGTACCACCCCTCATCAGTTTCCACGCTCCCTCAAACCCCCATTTCCCCATTTCAAATCCCTTTTCCGCCGCCATCTTAGCACTCTCCATCCATAGACGATGAGTCTTGAAAATCAAATTACTTATGAAGAATTTCATATAAAAACAGAATCGATATAACTTTATTCGATTGATTAGGAATGGCTAAATGCCGATCCGACTACCAGCGCCCTCTACGGAGGACGGCCAATCCCAACGTGTTTCGCGAGCAATCTGTTGGTGGTGACTCGGTGTCATTCGAACGGGCTCGAGCGAATAGGAGCAACGCAAAAATGCCAGGTGACGATGACCTCCAGATGCATATAGTAGCCACAATCGTGCGCCAGACAGGGTGACCAGACTGATTATTCGTGAAATACGAGCGGGGCGGGTCGCCCCTTTTTATCGCCTGTAAACAGCAGGTCGTCAAAGGCGCGCAATTTTGGCAATAGAAAGCCGAGGCGGGCCGGGCATTGGCGAGCATTGGGTCCAGCCGTTTACGACTCTCGAATGCAAATTCCCAAACTAATCAAGATGGTAAATTTAATAAATAAAACTGCAGTCGTAAAATTCTGAGAGGCCATCACGACGTTACGTGGCAATGATACTGGAAACGCGTGAGCAAAACGCCCATTACTTAACACCTGAAGTGAAAAATGATTATTTTTCCACTTCTCAAATTGAGACTCACCCATCTAGCTGTAACGCCTTTGCAGCACAGTTAACCAAGGCGTTTTAAATTAGGGTGGAAATTTCTGCGGTAACAATTTAATTCTTGAAACACCTTTAGGGGCATTATTTTAAGAATATACTCCATATCATTGAAAGGAGTTTTCAAGCCTTTCAACCCTGCAAGATTTACATTTAAAAATCATCAGGGATAGAAAATTCTTTTCAATTTAAATATCCGTCGCTTTGACTAATAGGGTTGCCAGAACTCTAACCAGACATTTCTTTGGAGCATACATATATTTGAGCTTAATCTATTGAGTCTAGACACCCCCGGTCACACAACCTGCAATCGTGCAATGGCAATTCGCAGTTCGCTTGCAAGGCGTAGAGCAGGAGTCATTCACATCTTCGTCCAAAATACATCAATAAATAAATAAGCTTAAGTCGATCTGAGAGGTGCGGATACCATTACAATTACAATATGTACCCACAAGCAGCCCCAGAATGGGCCAAATGGCGGAGGTCAAATGACCAGTTAAGGATAAAGGTATGGTTGTCCTATCCTAACAGGCTCTTGACTTGACTCATTTAGGAGAACAAGGAAAGACAAAAATTAAACACTTTCAGTAAATATTGACCAGTAAAAAGTTAGATTAAAATTTAATATTGATTCTGTATTTTAAAAAATCAGAGAAATACACAGACTAATCAAATTTCAAAACTCCTCGAATTAATTGACACTCGCTTCAAGCTAGTTACAATTTCTGGTGATCTCTGACCCTCTTTTACGAGAAAGTGCTACTAGTTAAATATTCCCACCCGGAATTTATAGAATCGCATGAACCTGGTAAAAAAACGACAATCTGCGTCATGATAATGGGAAACACAAATGCTTACACGAATGAAATATTTACAGAATATTATCCCGTCAGAGGGTATTCGCATCCGTCGCTACCCTCAAATATTAATATTCCCCTGCCATTTTCATGTAAAATGTAAGAAACAGGTGGAACAACTTTCCTCATTTAAGAGAGGTCCACACGACGATTCATTAACCCTTTAACCGTGGAGGACGTGATATCACGTCCAAGCCATTCCCAGTCCCAACGTGGAGGACGTGATATCACG